>NC_061158.1:61155911-61443411 GCF_022113875.1 Hydra vulgaris
TTAAAATATAATACCTGCTTTAAAAAAAGCTCTGTATATATATATAAAAACTGCTTTAAAATAACTCTTTAACATAAGACATATTTTCTTTACCATACAAATCAAAAAACTCATAAACAAATCTATTAACTAATAATGTGGCTTCATTAATTACACTTTCAGATAATACCTTATTATTCAACATAAAAACAATGTTAGATAAAAGAATAAAATGGTCAAAAAACTGAGGAGGCAAAACATCACATACAATTACACACTATAAAAAACTAAAAAGTTAAAAAACTCAATACCTTTCCAACTTAATGATCATCGAGTCCGTCTTATATTGCTTGGCACACTGATTGCAGATAAAAGATTATTTACAACAGTACAGTGTCTTCTAATAGAAAAAATATAACCAGAATAACAACTATCAAATCAGAAAGAAAACATAGCTTTCATAACACCAAGCTCAATACAGTGCAGATTATCAACAACTGTTCCATTTACACAACTAAAATTAGGTACTCTTACAAATAAAATAAAAAAAATCTAAAAACCCTTTAGCTCATTATCACATTAATACAAAAAAAATCTGTATGGTTTCTACAACTCCCATTAACATCAGAAAATGGATAAGTCATACAAGACCTCCTACCTTTTTTAACTCTTACCCCTTGAGAGGAACACCAATGGCTACCATTAAAATCATTAAACTACCTACGACAAAAAACCATAGCTCTTGCAATTGTATCACACAAAAAAATAGATACATGAAAAAAAAACACAAACATTATTAGATAAGAGTATACCAGTAGTGGATAGGTTAGTAAAAAAATCAACAAAACAAGATAAAAATAATTGCACGTTTGGTGCAATTACTGGACCAGAAACCAAAAAACAAAATATTAGTAATTTGCAATGAATATGGAAAATTATGAATGGATGTTAGCAAAGGCCACAAGGTCCACTTTGATAATTTAAAAACAGGAACTCCATCAGTATTAACAACAAGTCTAATTGTTGCTTGCCCATTTTCTTCAAAACTTCCTAAATGTATTCAATTGTTATCACACGTATTTTTATGCTGTTTGTTTATGTTTAAAATATGAAAATAATTGCATTTCTTATAAAGATAAGATAATGTAAAATATTTCAAACATTTTGTACATTGCTTATTAGTACTTAAAGCAACTTTACAAATGCATATATATATATATATATATATATATATATATATATATATATATATACATATATATATATACATATATATATATATATATATATATATATATATATATATATATATATATATATATATATATATATATATATATATATATATATATATAAATTAGTAAAAGCACTTATCTAATTTTTATTTTCTTTTACAGCTCGTTTCTCCATCATTCCTTCATCATCCATCCTTCCTGATGATCCTACTGATGGAGAAACAAGCTGTAGAAGAAAATAAAAATTAGATAATAAATTAGATGTTTTTACTAATTTATTTATATATATATATATATATATATATATATATATATATATATATATATATATATATATATATATATATATATATATATATATATATATATATATATATATATATATATATATATATATACACTGAGAGAGAGAGGGATATATATTATATATCCCTCTCTCTCTCTCAGTGAGAGAAACAGTTTATTATTTATTATTTTTAATATAAAATACCTAATCATAAAGACATTTATAAAAATTATTTTTATAAAATAATAAAGTTGAATTTGATAAATAAAATGCATTCGCATAAAGCGAATGCAAAATAAACAACACTAAAATATAATAACAAAATCATCAGGTATGTTGCTCAAAATAAAGATTTTGAGCAAAATAACTGATGATTTTGTTTTGTAACTTGAGTAGAACTAATAATAATTGAAACTCGCACTATAGATTATCTATTAGATGCAAAAAATAAAATAAAAATGATTTCTTTTATACAAAAATTTGAAATATTATTTTAAGAAGATATATTATCAATTTTCCAAGTTTTAACTGCGTGCAGAAGTTGTAACAGCAACGCTTTTTAAATCACTGGAAAAACGGCGAAATATTTCGCAAGAAACTCAGTAAACTTTCAGATAACTTTAAGATCACTGAAAGTTTTTCGTTGGATTTCCAGCGAACTTCCAGCGTAGTCTTTTGTTTCCATGGGAATCCAGCGAACTTTGCCGAAAACCCAGTGATCTAAGTAAATTTCCAGTGATCTTTTAAATTTCCAGCGAACTTTCGCTGGAAGTTCGCTGGGTTTTTTTGTAAGGGATACAATCATAATTGTATACAATCCTAATTGTAAAAATCATAAATGTATAAAATCAAAAAAAATCATAAATGTAAACAATCCTAATTGTATACAAAAAAAAGTCCTAATTGTATACATTTTGAAAAAAACCCTAATTGTATACAATTGTATTTTTTTAACCTTTTACTAAACCATGGTTAATTTAAGTTTTTAATTTTAATTGTTACTTTTTTCTCTGGAAAGTGTTTTTCATACAAGTTTAAAAAATTGTGATGGAAGTTATTAAACATGAAGTTTGCATCATTGAATGATTCTAATGGAGACCATTAGAATCATTCAATGATGCAAATTTTGAAACGCTAATTGATTGTTTATTGATAGG
The DNA here is from genome assembly GCF_022113875.1 of Hydra vulgaris. Lineage (NCBI taxonomy): Eukaryota > Metazoa > Cnidaria > Hydrozoa > Anthoathecata > Hydridae > Hydra > Hydra vulgaris. The sequence goes on from NC_061158.1 coordinate 61,158,569, forward strand.
AGTAATTTACCAGGTGTAAATAATATAAATTGCTTTCAAAAACTAATAAAAAAGAATATTTCAAAGTATACAAATCTTATTAATGATTTCTTTTAAACTGACTTGCTTTTTTTTTTTTTTTTTTTTTTTTTTTTTTTTTTTTTTACATTGAAAAGTTTTTGGTTTTAATACTATTTACCTTAGTTAATTAAATTTTGCTTTTAACACTATTATAGGAATTTAATATTGTAAAAACATAACTATTACAACGGTTCTTGATGATAAGACTTAATGGTCTTCTGCAAGTTTCTCGCGTTTTTTTATATATATTTTTTATAATTAACTCTTATTATTTTGTCTTTGATTTTTTATATTTATAACTGGTTTATTTTTGAAAGAATAAGAGTGTTATATTACGAAATTTAGTTGTAACAAAAACGGAAATTTAATACAATACAATACAAATAATTACCTTACTTAATTTTATTATTAATTTCAGGTATAAAAAATACATTGATTTAGCATGCAAGGCGATAATATCCCTAGAGAAACCTCTACCTATTGGTAAAACTGCTTACTTCCATGATGTAGTCACATCTGTAATGATCGATAAAGATGTTGCGCTAGTAGCACTAACATTCATTAGATGCAATTAAAAGTCATAAGATGTAATTGCCAGGTATGTTATTGAAATGAATGTATTTTTTTTTGAACTCCCTGAAAAGATCTTACAAAACTTTATCAATATAATTTAAACTTAAATACTTTTTTGTTTCTAATTGCAACCATTTCCTTTTTTTCTTATTTTAAGACAACAACAAAAAACCCCATGTGGCGGCAAGGAATGTACATATAAGAATAGGTGGGAAGGAATGTACGTATATAAAAATACGGAATACGGTGCATGCAATTATGTGGAGAATGTCGTGGAACAGAATGTATGAAGGCAAATTATAACAATGTATAAGGTAACAATTATATTAGGTAACATTATAACAAAATATAAGGTAAATCATAACAATGAAACTTATGCAAAAATATTCTCGCATCATTTATCTTTATTATCACATATCAATATTTCCACAAAATACCAATCGTATATTTGCAAATCTATTTCCTGTAGTGCATTGAAAATGAAGAGGAAAACGATATGAAAAGTTATGACGTTGAAGATAAAAACTTATTTAAATGTTTCCTGATTTTTAAATTTAGAAATATGTTTTTAAAATAAACAATTTAATTTTGTTTTTATTAAATGTGACAAATGACCTTTTTAATAAATGTTTTTATTAAAACATTACTTTGTGTATTATTTATAAAACTTATGTTAAATCTACCCTTTCATTTGTTAAATAACTTCCTACCCGGTCATTTTAAGGCTTATACTACATATTATATTTCATTTAAAAAGTTCAGCATAAAAAATACTTTAAAATGGTGTATCATAGTTCTATATTTAAATACAGTTTTTCTTTTTGTGCACGCGTCTTTATGAAATAGGTTCCGAAAAAGGGGGTCCTCCTGTTGCAAATCATCGGGCATTTTTTTTTACCTGATCTAAATACCCGATGGAATCACTGTGCAAAGTTTCAGCTTAATAAAAAAATTTTTCACAAAAATAATCTTATTCAACTGGACTGTCAAGAAATTTTACTAAACAAAAAATGTAAATTAATTTCTAAATGCAGCCATGAAAATAAGTACCTTTCAAAAAGTTATATAAACAAATGATCAAACTAAAATTATCCGAGTTCTAGAGAATTCTTTTCATAATTAATCTTTTAATTTTAATTTAGTTGATGTAACTTTCTGATTACTAAATAGCTACAGTTTTTATATAACTAATTACAACAATTTCCAACTTCCTTTGTAACATTTTTTCTACAATTTAATTTTTTTTTTATGTTTAGGTATTCTTCCTGATGAACCTACTGTAGAGAAACACGTTGTTGAAAAAAAATAATAATTAGATAAGTGTTTTTTCCTCTGTTCTTTAAGAGCATTGAGCACTATTTGTAGAATACACTAACATAATATATATATATATATATATATATATATATATATATATATATATATATATATATATATATATATATATATATATATATATATATATATATATATATATATATATATATATATATATATATATATAGCGTATTCTACAAATAGCGAGCCTATTGATTTCTGGTTCTACCAGATACTGGATTAGCTGAGTGTTGGTGCCTGTTGGTAATTGTTGTTGATGTGCTGTGCCACCAGCAGACGTAGACTGAACAATTTCATCAATACATTGTCGAAGTAATGATGATGATCTGGAAGAATTGTTCAGCCGGGATCGTTTTGCTGGAATTTCTTTAATTTTGTCAATCTGCTGCTCAGCATGATCAGATCATGATTCAAAGATCGTGTTTCAGACTATATTGTGTGCCAGACTATCGTGTGTCAGACTCTATCGTGTGTCAGACTCTATCGTGTGTCAGACTATCGTGTCAGACTATCGTGTGTCAGACTCTATCATGTGTCAGACTCTATCGTGTGTCAGACTATTGTGTGTCAGACTATCGTGTGTCTTCACTTCAGAATATTGTGTACCTTCTCTTCAAAATTTTTGGTTAAACTGTTGAGTTGCTTAGCTAATTAAATTGTAAAGAAATGTAATTACAGATACCATTACAAACATGAAGTTCATAGAATATAGACTTACAAAGAACATTGATTTGTATAAATAAAATGTTAGTATACATTTAAACACAGCAAAAAAGATCTAATAAATATCTCAGATTTGCTAACTTTTTGCCGGAGCCTGAATGGAGCCTGATTTGTAAAAATAACCGGGTTTCGGCCGAAGCAGGAGCCGAAATCCGGTACAGCTCTGACGACAACACGGGTTTCGATGTGGCGGAAGGGGCACAATTTTTAAAAAAAGTCTTCTATATCTAGAATATTCTTAAAAAAAAAAGTTTTTAGAAAAAAAGTGGTGGTGGTGGTGGTGGGGTTAATGGCACGTGTCCCGACCCCCCGCTCTGTGTGTGTGTATATATATATATATATATATATATATATATATATATATATATATATATATATATATATATATATATATATATATATATATAACGCCAAAACATATGTATTTATTGCGCCAAAAGCCAAAACTTAAATAAAATAAATCATCAAGAGAATGAAAGAAAAACTCCAGTTCACTTTTAAATTTTTTTTATATAATCTATCTATTGATCCTTATTTTTTATTGTCTGATTTTATAATTGCAAGGGTTTCTTTATTTGCGACTTCCAGACAAAATATGGGCTAAATTTAAAAATGTTGTTTATCGCAATTTTTTTTTTATTATTCTTATATTTTACCGTACATATAACATTTACAAGTTTCAAAAATTAAAGGTGTAATATTTACAAGTCTCGTCAAAGTATATAATGAAATTTATAATTAAATAGTACGGGCCGGACTTAAAAAAGATCGTAATGATCTTATCAAGAAGCCCTTACAATGTGATTGGTATATATTAGGATTATATTAAATATAATTATATATTAAGTACAACTATATTTTTACTGTCTTTAAATTAAAATAAACTCATAATAAAAAAATAATCTCAAAATAAGCTCAGGATAAAAAATTAAACATAACAAGCAGTTATGTTAAGCAGTTATAAAATTGATATAAAAATAACTTGATATAAAAATATCAAGTGTTTTTTTTTTTGTGTGTGTAATAAACAATTTTTTGATATATTGTTTGAGAAAGGTAAGAGCCATTTAGATTATACACTTAAACGAGTCAGTTTATTTTGTAGTTGATATATATATAATTTAATTTTTAGTCTTAGAAGAATTTAGAATATTTGTTTAAATACAATATCAAGTTTTTTAACTTTGTTTTCAAGGAATTTTGATTATCTAGATTGCAAATTGATTTATTTTTAGTTACTAGTTTGTTGTATAAATAAGGACCCTTATATGAAATTGAGAACTGGGACAGTTTTGTTTTTGTGAAAGGTGTAATAAAGTTTCCTGTTTCTCTTGTGTTATATTTATTAGCGTTATTTATAAAAAAGTTATTTAAAAAATGGTTTGGTACTTGACCTAATTTAAATTATAGCATAAACAATATATTTTGGTAAATGTTAGCTTAATAAATATCAGGCACATTCATTTCCTTAAATAAGGGTTTAGCGTGTGTAAATTTGTGTTTATGATAGAGTAGTCTTAAGACTACTCTATCATAAACACAAATTTACACACGCTATTATGCATTTACAAATTTGTGTTTATGATAGAGTAGTCTTAAGATTACTCTATCATAAACACAAATTTACACACGCTAAACCCTTATTTAAGGAAATGAATGTGCTATAAGATCTTATAGCATGTTTCTGACGTCGATAATTCGATAATTGCCTTTTTCTTCCTCCGTGCTAAACTAAGTTAAAAGCAAAAAATTTGCTTATTCGGAACAAATATTTAGACACTAAACTAATTTTTTTTTTTTATTTTTAGATTTTATTGAGCTAAAACAACTTTTAGATTATGAAGATATGAGATATGATATATGAGATTGTCATAAAAGAAATATGTTAACGCATATATTAATTGCAAAGTCAGAGGTGATGGTTAAAGTAAAATAATAGCAGTTTTCACTAAAATAAAAGTTTTTGGATGATTACACTATGAATAGTGTTTGTACTGTTAAAGATTGGGAAAAAAAGGAAAAATTTAATTCTAAATACTTCAGATGTTATTTCCTTTGCTTTGCATGCAGGCAACAGCCTGCATGCAAAGCAAAGGAAATAACATCTGACACAAATGTGGTTAATAAACCGGAGTAAAATTTTTTACTGCGGTGAGATTTACTTATAAAAAAATAAATCTCACCGGAGTAAAAACTATTAGGGTTTTAAAATAATAATAATTTTGGAAATAAGACTTAAAGTTTTTTTTTAATGTTTTATAATTTTTCCTATATAATTTTTTATTTAATATCGAAATTGAACGTGCTCAACGCACTGGATTGAAGAAAGACGGACAACCGAGGACAACTTAACCTGAAGAAATATAAAGAATAAAAAATAAGAATCTTATGAGAATATAACGGTAAGACAAAAGTAGGTAAAATAAGAATATAACGGTAAGACAAAAGTACGGTAACGGTAAGATATGACAAAATTATTTATCTTAATAATAATTCTAAAATCAATCTTAACAGATACCTAGGTAGATACCTAGGTAACTAGCACTCCTAAAAAGAAATTCTTTGTTGTTGTTGTTTTTTCCATTTATTATTATACCTATGACTAATAATTTTGAATCCCTTTTTTTTAATTTATATGAAACAAATCTCTTTTCTTCCGAAGAAAACCTAGACCCTGAAAATAATTTTTATCGCAGTATTTTATCCTATAGTTTGTATCATTTTCCTCGCCAACTTGAAGGGTTTCTTTTTAAGAATGCTCGCGAAAAAAATAATAATTAAAATGTAATTCTCCACCTCAATATAATGAGTTTGAAATGCAATTTTGAATAACTTTTAAACCTATTAGAAGAAACTAATCACATTTTTAAATAAATTGTTTATAACCAATATATAATTTGTTTAACTGAAACTTGGATTACAGTATATGAAATAAGTAGTAATTTTCATATTCCTCTTTTTAATATAATTTCTATGGCGAGAAAAACAAATAAGCGAGGTGGCGCTTTTAACAATTTATGTCCACGAAAAATTTGAGTATTGTTTTAGGGGTCGTTCGCAAATTACGTCACGCCTTTAGGGGGTGGGGGGTTAAAGATTTTGTGACAAGCTGTGACAAGAAGCATAACTTATAATATATATTTTGTGACAAGGAGGGGAGGGTCTAAAAAGTTGGGTTTTTTTGTGAGACACAACTTGCGAATGACCACTTAGGAATGATTTAAGTGTTTCTGACTGCGATTAAGAAATTGTAAATATTGAAATTACAAACGATCAAACTAAAAACATTTTACTAACCGGTTGTTATCGGCCACTTGACGGCATGAGTGAAAACCTGGGCATGTTCTTACAACAAATTATTAAAAAAGGAACCAATGATAAAAAAAGAAAACTATATAGTCGAAGACTTAAATATGAACTTTTTTCTCTATAATGACGGCCATAAAATTAAGAATTTTTGTGATGCAATTTTTGAAATAGGATCAGTTAATTTAATAAATCGCCCCATTAGAGTAACAATAAACACAGCAACTCTTATAGATAATATAACTACTGATATTTTCAATAATAATATACAAATAGTAATCATAAAAACTGATATATCAGATCATTTTGCTCTATTCCTGAAACTTAATAAAACAAACCCAGAAAGAAACATTAATACCAAAAAAGTAATAAGAAAACGCCTTTATCATGAGAATAATATTAAATTATGTAAAGACCAACTATAAATTTTGGTGATAACGCAAATAATATTTATGAAACATTTTCAAAACATTTTTCTGTTTATGAAGTTAACTTGCCAATCATAGAAAAAACAATAACAACTAAGAATATCAATACACCCTGGATTACTATATAAGGTTTCCAGACAAAAATGGGCTAGGATAAGGTTTTAAAAAATCATCTAGAATAAAACAAAAGTTATATATAATTTTTTATAATTATGTCTTATAATTATTATAAATACGCAGATGATAAAAACTTATTCTTTTCTAACTATCGCTGAACTTTTTAAAACAGAGAACGAAGACGTATTTAATTGGTTCAAGTGTAGTAAGTTAACCTTGAATACTAATAAAACAAAATGGGTTTTATTTCATTCGATTACAAAAAAGCGATTTCTCCCATTAAAATTACCTTAAATCTTTATCGATCTAAAGGAAATAAAAAGAGATTTTGTTACAAAATATGTAGGTGTTTATCTTGATGAAAACTTTACTTGGAATCAATTTATATCCGTCAGAAACGCGCAATCCGTATAAAGGGCCGTCGTTAAACGACATCACACAATTTATTGCAATTTTTGACCCCCTCCCTCTCCCTCGTCACAAGTCGTCACAAATGTTCAGACTCCCTCTAAAATATTACATCACAAAGGGATGACCCCCTCCTCCTCCTCTTGGATAAATGTTTATAAATATTCAACTGCTGTTCTAAATTGTCTTTTTTCTTTTTTTTTTCTTTCAAATCAGCATCTTGATTAAATGAAAAGCATTTCACGTTTTTGTTGCTTGCACAAACCGACTAAATCAGAACTGCAATTGCAGTTGGGCTGGGGCAGTTCTATATTTCTGAGCGGGTAGCACTATGTTCAGGTTCTAATTCACCATTAACAATATCGGTATCTTTTTTATCATACTGCAAATATGAAGTCGAAAGATTTTTTTTATGCACATTTGTAGTAGAAGGTTTATTAGTAGATAACCTTTGTTCAGCCCAAAATGTTAGGAGTGTTTTTTTTTTTTTTTTGTTCTTTTATTAAACATTTTAGTAAATCGTGGTACAACAAAATCGTTAATATTCAAATAACAAAATCATACAATAAGAGCTAAGTAAAAGATAATATAGTTATACAGGTATTTCATTTTATAAAAAGAATGCGGAGACTCGCAGAAAACCATCAGGTCTTGTCATTGAGAACCGCTCGTATTTTACAATCTTAATAAATCATATTTAAGTATAGTTGTATATCTCTATAAAACCTTCAAGCATAAATACATCAAATATTACATGAAATTATTAAACGTTTAAAATTATAAAATATATTATCCAGAGACAAAATTATTTCTTTAAGTTTATTTTTAAATGAGAGGTAACTCCATTACAGAGAAAAATCAAAATGTTTTAAAACTATTTTATTTCAAAGAAAAGCTCCGCGAAATGCAATGTTTGTTTTTCCAAAATTAGTTTGATAAAAAGGTTGCCGAACTAAATTGTCATTTCTCATATTGTAGTTTTTCAACTCAAGCTTTCAACAAGAACGGACGCACATTTTACCTCGTGGCGAAAAAAAAAAAAAAAAAACTTTTTATTTATTATAAATAAAGACGTATCTTTAATAAAAATTTTAACTTAATAATATGGCTGTAACACTTCCAGAAATAAAGAAACTTTTAAAAGAAATGTTCAAAGAATTTAAAAAGGAAACGGAAGAAATGTTTCAAAAGCAAGAAAAAGCAGTTCTCGATATTATTGGGGCTAACATCAAAATAATAAACGATAGATTTGAAAAAGTAGAGAAAAATGTTGATGGAAATGCAAATTGTATAAAGAAATTAACAAAAGAATTAGAAGATATAAAGGTAAGCCTTAATTTTAATGAAGGACTTATTGACGAAAAAATAGTTACTAACAACAAATATCTAGATAAAAAAATGGAACATACAAAAATAGATAATGTATTAAAAGAAAAACAACGAAACTTAGAAGATCGATCGCGCCGAAACAATCTTAGGATTGAAGGAATTTACGAGAATGATAAAGAATCATGGGGGGATACAGAAAAAAAAGTCCAAACATTCTTCACCGAAAAACTTGGACTAAAAGATGTTGAAATTGAAAGAGCTCACCGCACTGGACGAAAAAACGATGGACGACCAAGGACTATAATATTAAATCTTCAGAAATATAAAGACAAAATAAGAATATTGAAGGAATTGTATCGACTCAAAGGCACAAATACGTTCGTGAACGAAGATTTTTCTCGAGAAACCGTCGCTATTCGAAAAAAATTGTTCGCTGAAGTGAAAGAAAGGCGATTGAATGGTGAAAGTGTTACGGTAAGGTATGACAAAATTGTTTATATTAAAACTTCTTTTAAAAACAATTTTAACGAATAATTTTATGGGCATTCCTAAAAAGAAATCTTAAATAAAATATATTAATCATGGCTACAAATGAAAACTTTGGATCTCGTGTTTTTAAAATTCAAAAAACAAATTACTCTACGTTAAATGAAAATTTAGACTCTGATTACAATATTTATCACAATAAATTTTTAGATTGTTCATATTACTTTCCTAGCCAACTAGAAGGGTTTCTTTTTAAGAATGAGAATGAAAGAAATAATAATCAAATGTTAATTCTCCACCTCAATATAAGAAGCTTAAATAGCAATTTTGAAAAACTTTTAGACTTATTAGAAGAAACTAAACATGTTTTTAATATAATTTGTTTAACAGAAACTTGGATTTCTTTAGAAGACCTAAATAATTTTCATCTACCTCATTTTAATACATTTTTAATGGAAAGGAAAACAAATAAGCGCGGTGGTGGAGTTTTAATTTATGTTCACGAAAATTTTGAGCATTGTATTAGGCACGATTTGAGCGTTTCTGACTGCGATAAAGAAATTGCAACTATAGAAATTACTAACTGCAACAAAAAAAAAATTTTACTGAGCTGTTGTTATCGGCCACCTGATGGCGTAAGCGAAAACTTTAGCATGTTTTTACAACAAATTATTAAAAAAGGTACCGTTGAAAAAAAACAAAATTTTATAATTGGAGATTTAAACATGAATTGTTTTCTTTATAATGATAACCTTAAAGTTAAAAATTTTTATGATGAAATTTTTGAAACGGGATCAGTATCTTTAATAAACAAACCTACAAGAGTAACGACAAATTCAGCAACTCTAATAGATAATATAATAACTTCAGATATTTTCAACAATGATTTAAAAGTAGGTATTTTGCGAACCGATATATCAGATCATTTCCCTATATTCCTAAAATTAGATAATACAAACTCTGAAAAAACTTTAACCGCACAAAGAGTAATTAGAAAACGCATTAATAATGAGGCTAACCTTAATTTATTCAAAAATCAACTTTCATTACTACACTGGAATAACATAAATTTTAATGATAATGCTAACAATATCTATGAGTCTTTTTTCAAAACATTTTTTTCTGTATACGATGCTAACTTCCCAATCATTGAAAATAAAATAACTACTAAGAGCTTAAATACACCCTGGATCACTAAGGGCTTTAAAAAATCGTCCAAAATTAAGCAAAAACTATATATAAATTTTTTGAAAACAAAAACACCTAAAAACGAAAAAATTTACAAGGACTACAAAAACCTATTTGAAAAAATTCGCAAAAATCTAAAAAAAAATTATTACTCCCAATTACTCAATACATTTAAAAATGACACAAAACGCACATGGCAAATAATGAATGAAATTATTGGAAAACAAAAATCATGCTCAGGTTTTCTGCCACAAATGGTTAGAGTCGATAACAAAAGTTTATACGAACCAAGAACTATAGCTCAAGAATTTAACAAATTTTTTATCGATATAGGTCCAACACTTTCTAAAAAAATCCCAAACACCAAATCTTTATTTACTGATTTTCTAGTACCCATTGATAATTGCATTGGTTCAGTTGAGTTGTCTTCTGAATTGTTGTTTGAAGAGTTTGAAAGAGCCTTCAAATCTTTAAAAAAAAATAAAGCAGTTGGAGCAGATCAAATAAATGGAAACGTTATTATAGATTGTTTTGAACAGCTAAAAGTTGTTCTTTTTAAAGTTTTTAAAGCTTCTATCCATCAAGGTGTTTTCCCCGAACTGTTAAAAATTGCCAAAATTATTCCTATTTTTAAAGAAGGGGACAAATCAATTATAAGTAATTATCGCCCTATTTCTGTTCTTTCCACCTTTTCAAAAATTTTAGAAAGAATTATATATAACAGAGTATACAAATATTTTCATGTTAATAAATTACTTAACATTAATCAATTCGGTTTTAAAAAGGATAGCTCAACTGAACATGCAATTATCCAATTTGTACGGGAAATCTCAAAATCATTTGAAAAATCACAATATACTCTAGGACTTTTTATTGATCTATCAAAAGCTTTTGATACGGTTGACCACCAAATTCTAATCCATAAACTTAAACACTATGGAATAAAAAATAAAGTTTTAAAATGGTTTGAAAGCTATTTGTCAAATCGTAAACAATTTGTTCCGAGTAATGACGGTTATCACACCAATTGTCTTTCTATAACATGTGGAGTCCCACAAGGCTCAATTCTTGGTCCACTCCTTTTCCTAATTTATATTAATGATTTAAATAAAGCCTCTAAACTAACAAGTATTATGTTTGCAGATGATACTAACTTATTTCTTTCTAACAGTGATATCTTTGAACTTTTTAAAACAATGAACAAAGAGCTTATACATGTATCGAGTTGGTTTAAATGTAATAAGTTAACTCTAAATTCTAATAAAACAAAGTGGACCTTATTCCATTCGCTTTCCAAAAAACGATATTTGCCATTAAACTTACCTAAAATTTTTATTGATCAAAATGAAATAAAAAGGGATTCCGTAACAAAATTTTTAGGTGTTTACCTTGATGAAAACATCACTTGGAAGCATCATATCGACTACATAAGCACTAAAATTTCAAAAAACATAGGAGTTTTATATAAAGCACGAATCTACCTCAATAAGAAAATTTTAATCAAACTTTATTATTCATTTATACACAGTTATTTAAATTATGCTAATATCGCCTGGGGTAGTACAGAAAAAAGTAAGTTGCAACGTCTTTATCGCCGTCAGAAACATGCTATCCGTTTAATCTGCTTTGCAAATCGCTTTTCTCACGCAAAACATTATTTTATTGAAATGAGAATTTTAAATATATACGAGCTAAATATATATAATGTTTTATGCTTTGTATACATGTGGAAAAATGACTTGTCTCAATCTGTCTTCAAAGATATTTTTACTCCGAAACCCATCAACAAATACAATTTGAGAAATACTGATTTTTTAAATGAACCTTTCTGTCAAACAAACTTTAATCAATTTTGTATTGTCTATCGGGCACCACACCTTTGGAATAAAATTGTTTTGCCCAATTTTGATTTCGAACTACCCATTACTTTTCGTTTTTTTAAAAGTAAATTAAAAACCCTTATTTTTTCATTAGAAGACGTATTATGTTATTATTAATAATATAAATTAATAACTTTGCCTTTTCTTATTTATATTTGTAAAAAGTTTATTCTTACTTATTTTGCTGATTTTATATTCTTTACTTCACGTATACGTTTATATAAAATATTAGTGAGTAAATCCGCGTGATCTCTCTTTGGATTATAAAATATATATTTGGATTATATATATATGAAATTTGTAAAAATTTGATACTGTTAATGCTTGTTTGAACTTATTTAAGGTTCTGACGACAAGATCCTTTGATCTTCTTTCAGATACCTTATTTTATATTTGTGAAAGTTTATTATTATCATCATTATTTTTATTTTTTTTTTTTTGGCAATATATAGTTGTAATACGACCAACAAATGTAAAATTAAAAAAAAAAAAAAAAAAAAAAAAAAAAAAAAAAAAAATTATTTTTATCTTTCAAGGTATATAAATTATGGAAAGAAATAGGGGAGGAATTTATTTTACATTTGTACATAAAACAAAGAGTATTAAAAACATTGAGCTGAAATATATCAAAAATTTTCATTTCAGATAAAAGAGGCCTGGCATGAGTAAATCTGTCTTTAAAATTGATAAGACGAGCAACATGCTTCTGCTGACGATAAAGAGGTTTAAGTTTACTTTTATTGGCATTACACCAAGCAATGTTTGCATAGTTTAAATGACAGTGGATAAAAGAAAATATAATTGTGTTAAACTTTGTTTATTTAAGGCATTTCTAGCCTTACATATTATTCCTATACTTTTAGCAATTTTGTTGTACAAAAAATTAGTGTGGTATTTCCAGGTAAGGTTTTTATCAACATGGACACCTAAAAAGTTAGTATTTATTTCTCTTTTTATTTGAATTTTGTCTATAAAAAGAAAGGGCAAATTAGGAGGCAGTAGTTTCTTTTTAGAAGTCGGATGAAAGAGTGAGCATTTTGTTTCATCCACATTTTGAACCGCTCACAAATTTTCTCTAATTCGATGTTCATAGTTTGAAATAATGTTAAAATACATTTATGCGATAAAAAAAGATTAGTGTCATCAGCAAACATGTCAGTCATTAAATTTGACGCTTTAGAGAGATCACTGATGTAGATTAATAAAAGAAGATGTCCGAGTATAGAGCCCTGGGGAACTCCACAGGTTATATTTAATAGTTGTGTTCCTATAAATAAAAGTGTTCCTTTTTTTGCTTTTGGAAAAAGCATTTATTTCTTGCAACCAATGATCCGCTTTGATTTGTAAATTCTATCAACTTTTATTTCATTCCACTTCTGAATCAATTCTACTTAAAAAGCCTTTGTGCTCTTTGTAGGATATGCTAAAATGTACACGTGAAAAATACGTTCATTCTATAAAAAGAATTTATCGGCGCTTACAAATCAGATGCACATAAAAATTAATTGAGAAACAAATTTTCAAATGTGGTCTAGAAATATTAAATGCGTATGTTTACACAGCTATTTTTAAATACTTTTTTATATTCAACTTTTTATGTTATATTGTTTTATGGTAAAATGTGAATTTATTTATACGTAAACTTTTGTCACTACTTAACGCGTGAGTGCATTAAGCCTCATTGCATCATTTCGAATTGCATTTGTTTACAATATCGTTTTAAAAGTAAATTATATATATATAGTTTTTAATATAAAAATTTTTTTTATTGTTTTTTGTGACGTAACACTTCTTTAACCCCCTCCGTCCTCCTTGTCACAGATCGTCACAAAAGTCTGGACCTCCTCCCTCCCCTAGATGTGTGACGTCGTTTATAGACAGCCCCTAATCAATATTGCAAATCACTTCTCTCATTCAAAGCATTATTTTATTGAAATGAGAATTCTGAATATATACAAATTAAATGATTTTAATATTTTATGTTTTGGATATATGTGGATAAATAACTAATCCCTAGCTGTCTTCAAAGATCTTTTCTCTTTTAAACCAATCAGTAAATATATTTTGAGAAATAATAACTTTTTAAATTTTTTTCAAACAATCTTTAATCAATTTTGTATTACCTATCGAGCGCCACACCTTTATCGTTATTGAGCTATCGAGCGCCACACCTTTATCGTTATCGAGCTATCGAGCGCCAAACCTTTGAAATAAATTTTTTTTGCCGAATTTTAATTTTGAAGTACCTATTACTTTTTGCCTTTTTAAAAAAAAACTCAAAAACCTCATTCTTTCATTAGATAATATATTATTATTAGTAGTAAAAGTTAAAAATATAATTTGGTCTACTTTTTTATTGTTTATACATTGTTTATACGATGTCTTATTCTACGTTTATAGAAGTTTATTTCTACTTTATTTATTTATTATTCTTATACTTTTTACTTTTTAATTTATGTGTTGGTTTACTCTTGTATAAAATTCTGATAAGAAGATCTTCTTGATATTTCTTCATACACAGATTATTTACCTTATAATTTAATAAAAGTTTATTAATTTTTTTTATCTTATCTTTGTTAAATGCTTATTTACAGTGCAAAAATTGTGCTTTGTTGCAAGACAAAAAGTCTTGCAACAAAGCACAATTTTACACAAATCAATATTTACCCAAATGCAAAAAAATAATTACTTTTCATAATTACTTCCAAAACATTTTTTCTTGCAACATCATAATCACTTTTCATAATTACTTCCAAAAACAATAATACTTCCAAAAACATTATATTTTCACCAAAAATAAGTTCAATTATTTTTATTACATTGTAAAATCATTTTAAACAGATGAAGTATTAATATTTGCTAGGATATCCTTTGTTTTTTAACACAGCACTAATTCGTTTGGGCATGGTTTTGGCAAGATTTTTACATAGTCCTGATGTAATTTCTGTACACCATACATGACGAATAGCATTTTTTAAACCATCTAATGAACTGTAGCTTTTAGCAGATATGCGCTTCTTGATTAACATCCAAAGATTTTCAATTAGGTTGAGATCTGGAGAATTTCCAGGCCAATCAAGCAACTGTATGTTTTTTATTTCAAGCCACTGCTTCACAATTTTTCAATCATGTTGAAAAATTGTGCGCTGATGAATAATCATGAAATTGATTAGAGATTCATCCAAAACGTTGAGGTACTATTTTGCATTCATAGTTTCTCCTTTGGGAAAAAAGTATAAATCTCTGAGGCCATGAGCAAAAAAACAACCCCACACCATTACAGAAGGTAAATGCTTCACAGTTTTGCATGTGTATTTAGGATTGGTAGGATTAGAACTAGTAGGTTGACGAACAATAAGCTTAACATCAGAGAACTGATGAAACATGGAATCATCACTGAACACCATCTGTGTCCAATATTGATGCTTCTGTCTCTTTTGTCCAATCTTGATGCTTCTGGCAGAACTCAATGCGCTTTTTTTTCATCTTTTTAGTTATGAAATGGCTTCTTAAATGGCCTTCGTACAGGTAAGTTTAATTCCGCAGAAAGTCCGCGACGGATTGTACGCTTTGAGACATTAGAAAGTGTTGGTATGCTGTTCTGTAGGTCACCAGAGGTGTTTGAAGGATTCATCTTGAACATTGTTACCATCCTGAGGTCAATACGCTGTGAACTGACTCTAGAACGTCCAGACCTTTTTTTAGGAGACAGGGGAATAACCTGCTTACAACATGCCAAATTGTAGTGCGTTCTACCATATAAATTGTTGCAATGTCTGCATGAGACATACCATTTTTAGCAAGACCTTGAATGCATGCTTTTTCTTCTTTACTAAGCTGCTGAACCTTAGCCATGATTTTCTCTGAGTTAACTGTTTAAGCTACAAAATTATCTTTATAAATATATTTATACCTAAAGATAAAAATATAAGGTAATAAACCTGTAAGGTTCTGACGACAAGATCCTTGCAATCTTCTATCAGGTACCTTGTTTATATTTGTTATATTTTCTATCATTGTATGTTTATATTATTTTTATCATTGGTTAATTAAAGCTGTACAACAATTAACAATTTTAAACCAAAAAAAAAAAAAAGTTTTTCAAGCATTCATCGAACCTTATACCTGCCGATTCTAAAAAAAGCGTTTCAACCACTGCGCCAAGGCTGATCAAATTTGGCTCGTATTTAAATCAACAATAAAAAAAACAAAACACATAATGGAAAGGCGTAGTTATAAAACTCAAAATACAGTAGGTTGAATATTCAGTAAGTTGAAAATTCAGTAGGTCAAAATACAGTAGGTCAACGATTTAGTAGGTTGGAAAATTAATAGTACATGTTTTAATTAATTGTAAATATAAAAACCAAAAATTGTCGGTTAAAAGTTAAAAAATGTCATAATCTACGATTTACGAAATTTCAAAGTTAGGTTGAATTCTAGGCCACCGAATAATTGAACTTCAAAAATGACACAAGTCCATTTATTAAAAACTTTCAATATCAACAAAAAAGTTTTGGTGCTTAAGACACTAAACATAAGAGTTGATAATTAAGACTTTTGTGAGTTTTATTTATTATAAAAAAAACATAAATTATAAAGAAATGTTAAATTTAAATTTTTAAACTAACTGTTTAAATTTTTTGACTTATGTTCTTTTTGAAATGACGGGTTCAATTATTTATTTTACTTTTATTTTTCTTTGGAAAAAATATAAGTAGATAATACTTCATAAGTAAATGGACTTTATCTTAAAATTTTGCATTTTAGTTTTTTTTTCCGTGGTTAACCTTTGGACCACGGTTGCCATTTCTGCATATTGCTTCAATAGTTATTACCTTAAGTCGCGATCACATTTCTACAATTTTATTCAAAAAGTACTAACCTGCAGTCGGCCGCTTTTTTTTACATTTTTATTACATTCAATTAAACTTCTCATTTAGTTTCTTCAGATATGAGGCTCCAGGAAGACCCAAAAGTCTAATCACAGAGCACCACGGAATAGTTTACTGAGCAAGTTCATGCCTCTAACCTTATCAATCATGCTTATCTGGCCAGAGGCGGCATTATTACCTTTGACCTTTTGGTTCTATTGGAGCCAGAGGTCTAGCCACTTTAATATATTTTAGTTTATATTTATCACTAAATTACTCTTTTAATGAATTTTAAACTAAGTATAATTATTTTGTACCTTTATCTATAATAGGAGCTTAGTCTTCATCAGTAGTTATAAAAGGTGTGAAAAGGTTGTAAAACAGCTTGTTTTTATAAGTTTTATGAGTACTTAAAAAAACTTTTTTTGTCATATCTTATTAAAAGTTAATCAAAAAAGACAATTGTTATAAACTATTTTGAGTGTCTGAATGTAATGTAGAGGTTTGATGCCGCCAGTATAATATTTTGAGTATCTGTATATACAGATACCCAAAATATTATTCTGGCGGGGTTTTTAAATCTAGTCTTCTAATGTTTTTTTCCTTATCAATCGATTTTGTATAAACTATATAATTGGAAAACTGTGGCATTAAATAAACTGTATCAAAACAATCGGTTTCTATTTTTTTTGAATAAAACTCGAGTATGGAAACATCTTAATAAAATTGTTTTTTTATAAAAAAATATTATTATTTAAATATAAAATGTGATAAATGTTTTTTTTTAGCTTTTAATCGTTACTTTTAGTTCAAGCTGCAAAATGTATTTGAATTTTATTAATTTTCAAAAATTTTACATGTATTTTTAATTTTCAAATTTAAAACCTATTCAAATCTTGGAAATAAATTATTTACAAAAAACTGCATCCTTTAAAAGCCTTAGTTAGGCAACTGGGCTTCTTGTTGATTAATCTTAAACTTGTGTAAAAATTCGCCAACAATAAAATTAAAAATATTTGCTATAATGTCTATATAATTTGCTTTGTTTAAAGCTGCAACTCTAAAAAGAAGAACCGCGTATATATATTTTAACTTACTACTAAAAACAACAATAAAAGACTTACAAGTTACGTAACATTCTTCCTGAAAACACTAGTAACAAAGTCAACACTAGTAACAATAGTGTAGAATAACAATGAAAAATATTGATCAGCACTACCAGCTGTGACGCATAAAGGTTTTCTACAAAACAGCAGTTTGCAAACGCTTATTTTTATTGCAATAATGATGTTTCTTATACTGATTTCAGCGTTCATTTTGCACGCAGAAAGTAGCGACGTTGATACAAAATGTTTGGTAAACGAGCATTTAAATGGTTGCAGCACTCCTTTTCATTTACCACTTCCGTACAAAGGAATGTTTACACCAGCATGTATGACGCATGATATTTGTTACAGATGTGTAAGTCTTCTAAAATATTTTAATTTTAAGATTTTTTTGACTTTTTTCTGTTTTTCTTTTCTTTTTTTAATCTGAGAATTAAGTTTAGAAGACATATGGTATCCTTTTAATTCAAATAAAAGCTTAAATAAGTTAAATTAACAGTTAATAGCACCTTATAAATATTGATTAAATAGCACCTTATAAATATTGTTCTTTTATTTTATTTTACCAGCTCTTGATTTTTTAACCTAATTCTCGAATAGTCTACAAAAAATTGCATAATTATAAAAAATAAGCTCTTTATATTTCTCAAAAAACAAAAGTTATATATTATAAAGCTAAACTATAAAAGTTATATAAAATTAATAAAATTTATAACTGGATTAAAAGCTAATCAAAAGAAACATTTACGTAATATTCAATCTGAAGAATTATGTGAAGTTATAAAACTGATTAAGATCGCATAATAACTATTTTTTACATGAATGTGTGATGGCAAAAGATGACTAATCGCGTTAAAAAGATGATTAATCACGATGCGTGTGATAAATAATTGAATAAATAGATCATTTTCATCTATTTTGCTGTATCATACAAAATTGAGGAACTTTTTCCTTTTTAATTTATGTTTTCAGCCCCCCAACTTTCGCGACCTTCCTACGCCACTGCTACAAAGTATTTACAAGTAACCAATCACAGATTGGCGGTGAAGATATACAAATATAAATATCATAAAAATAAAGTTCGAAATATACGAAGTAAATAAAGAAATAGTTGTAGAGTTCTACAAGTATCGATTCTCCAAGGAGAGATTCTTAGTTCTTATGTTTAAACTCGTATGTTTAATTTTTACAAATAATTTTTGAATTAATTCCTTAATTTCATGAATTACAAAAATTATAAAACAAGAAAATTGTGTGCGGCCGTGGTGCAGTGATTACAGCGCTTGCTTTATAAGCAGGAGATCTAGGTACGACGAAGCGAGCTCTGGACATATTTTCGCATCACGGTAAGAAGGAGGCGTGAACTTCTTGCTCTCAAAATCTTCCTCTCATGTTGCCTGATTTTTTATAAAATTAAAAAACTCAAAAGCAAGTCAAAATAAATTTTTTAGAAAATGTTGTTGTTGAATATTTATTTCGATTTTCTCAAATATACATGAAAAATATATTCTAAAATGTCTTGGTTTCTTGGTTTATCGTGGTTTACTCATATAAGCTTAGCCAAAAATCACTAAAATTATTTGGTCAACATTACCAAAATGATTCACTAAGTTCGCTCATTTATCAGTGCACAAAATATCATATACATTGGATAAATACATACAAATATTTTATAGGCAAATACACAACCATTAAAACTCAAAAAAAGTTAACATGATCTATTAAGTTGATCTATTACAATTAAGTTTTTATATTTATATTTTCCTTTTTTTTTTTTTGTTTTTCCTATGGTACACGATGGTTCTTTTAAGGAAGAAACTTA
This sequence comes from Hydra vulgaris, assembly GCF_022113875.1. Taxonomy (NCBI): domain Eukaryota; kingdom Metazoa; phylum Cnidaria; class Hydrozoa; order Anthoathecata; family Hydridae; genus Hydra; species Hydra vulgaris. Next base: position 61,178,207 of record NC_061158.1, read on the forward strand.
AAGCGTTAATTAAATGTTGCTTTTTTAGGGTCAAATAAGGAGAGAAGATAAAGATATATTTTTCTTCTACGGCAATAACTGCCTTAGTCTAATTTATGACGACCTCTTAAACATGTTTACAATTTCCCCTTGGGAGAAGGTCGTAGCTGTATTACTTAAACGACTAAATATTTTAGTTGTTTAAGTGTTAGGTGTGGTAAATTTTTGCGCTGTAAAAGCATTTCAATATCCAATATTTCATTATCAATATTTTTTTATCAATATCTACCAACTAGAACTGGTAATAGGTGGGATAGGGGGTAATAGATTAATTTTTTTTTTAAATTTTTAAAAAGAAATCAGTTGAAAATTGATTTAAACGAAAAATATTTTATTGAAGAGAAAAAAAAAGCCCAGAATTAATAAGCAGCAGTAGCGCAACTCAGAAACAACACAGATAAATCAACCGACGCACAGTGAATCAGCTCATACAATCTAGCTGGACAAAAGTCTATTCAAGGAACCAATTAGTAGATATTCCCATAATATTACTAAATACTCCTTAGAGAAAAATTCAAAATATTATTTAGTGTACGGGTTTTTAAGTGTTAAATCATTAGCTCTTAAACCTCATATTTTAGTAAAAAAAATTAGCTGCAATATTGCTGTGTAACAATAACGTATAACTAATTTATTGTAAATAGTAACTAACTCTGCTGTGATGAATTTTACATTAGAGGGTATGTACTTTGTATTTTATCGAAAACTTATTTAAAATAATTGTCATAGGTGATATTCTGTAGCTTTAAAAAAACTATGTTAAAACTGCAACTTTTTTTTTCGTTTTTTAATTTTCAAAGCGTGTAACTAATTTTATCCAAATATATCCAGACTGATTTTTTTATTTTATTATAATCACAACAATAAGACGTCTAAATATAAAAATTTGCCTGCCCGTGTCAGCCCGTTTCACTTTTATTTAATTTTCTTCAGACCGAGTGTATTCTATTACAAAGTTGGAGTTATTTGAAGAATGGCAAAAACACGCAAAGGAAGAACGAAGTTCTCTTTTGTGATTCGAAAAAAATACAGCTAAAAAATGGCAAGCATATCCGCTAAATTTGCGCAAAAGTGGATTGCAGCCAATAGAAATATAGATCATTTTTTAAATAAAAATAAAAGTTGGTTAGAGGGCAATAATTTAGAATTTAAAATAAATTTCTATCGGTCCTGTGCTTCTACAACATCTGAAGTAAGCCGGCCTTAAGATTGGCCAAAGAAAAACTTTGAAGACTCATCCTTAAAAACCAAAAGACGTAGAGTTGAAGACTTATTGCAATCGTGGAGTGCCAATGATTTAAGAACAGCTGCTAAATTAGCACATCGTTTGTCGGGTCAAAGAAACGTAGCTACTTCTATTAGAAAAAGTACAGAAACCTTAGAGTGAAGAAAATCTACAAATTTTATTTGTGGTATCAGACAGTTGAGTAGCGATTAGCGATGAGGCACTTGCTTATTATGTAGATTCCAAGTGTACTAGTCACTCTTATAAACAAACAAAAAAGTGGTCAATGAAAGCAGGGCATGAAGTGTTTCTGTCTTAATTTAATTTATGTAAATCCAAAAGGTTGTGTTATCCTCCAGAAGAATTTATTTCTATCTCAGAAATACGAGCTGAAATTAAACTTCAAGCCATATTTAACAAAACAACTTAACGTTTAATTGAATTACTAAGTCAATTTCCAAAAAATGCGTCCTCTAATTTGTCGCTTACATTAATAAGCAAATGGGGATGTCATGGAAGTTATGGCCACAATACCTATAAACAAAGATTTGAGAACTCCGATGCTAATGATGATTTTCTGTTTGTTACAATGACAGACGGAAAAGTATGCAATGCTTTAACTGATACGCCCTCTACACAAAAATGTTATATTTGTAGTGCTACTTTAAGAATGATGAATGGTGAATTAAAAGGTATGGTTGATAAAAGAGAAAATTACAATTTCGGTCTTTCAACATTGCATGCTTGGATACGTACTTTTGAATGTCTGCTACACATTAGCTACTGTTTAGATAATAAAAAGTGGTAAGTTAGAGGCAAAGAGGATAAATGTCGTATCAGAAATTGTTCAAAAGAGATTAGGCAAAAGCTTCGGAAACAAATGGGACTTATTGTGGATAGACTGAAGCCTATGGAAATACAAATAATAGCTACACAATTCGCAGTGTTTTTTTTTAATCCAGAAAAGAGCGAAGAGATTACAGGATTAGACGTTAAATTAATTAAAAAATTTAGTGCTTTGTTAAGAACGCTATTTTCTGGCCATGACATTGATTGTGTCAAATTTGAAAAACTTTGTTCTGAAACATATTTACATTTATACTCGGGGTATTACATGTCTGTTACAGTGCATAAAATTTAAATGCATAGCATGGAAGTAATAAAGTCGTGTATTCTTCTGATTGGCCAACTCTCAGAAGAATCTCTAGAAGCACGAATTAAAGATTGTGGGAGATTTTAAGAGCATCACGCTAGGAAAAAGTCAAGTATTTCTATAAATATGGATTTGCTGAATATGCTCTTAATAACATCTGACCCTGTTATTAATTCACTTAGAGAACTGCCTGCAAAAAGAAGCAAAGAATTACCAGTAGAGGTATTGAATTTGATTTTTATAGCTCCAAGAATAGGAAATTGTAACTTGTCCGATGAATCCAATGATGAGTCATCTGACGATTCAAGTGATGAGTGTTTGGTGGATATAAACGGCGAGTTTTTTGATAACTAAATATAAAATTTATAGTATAACATTATGTATCCTTGTTTCATGAAAATATTTTTTCTTTCTTACTTTATTTTTTTTATCATAACAGTGGTTGTTGCAATGAGGGGCAATGGAAGGGGGAAAGGTTGTAGGCGAGGGTTTTTTCCTCTATCCTGCGCAAAAAAAACTTTTAAGTTATTAAAACTAAGGTAATTATTCAATAAAACAACAAAATATTGTTTATTAAAACCATTCATGATTTTTGTAAATCGCAATCATGTTTAGAAAATCACTAATATGTTTCTAAAAATCAGTTTAAAATTGAATAAAATATGTTTTATCAAATTTTATTATTCTTGCTATCGACATACCTTGCTATCGACATACCTTGCTATCGACATACCTTGCTATCGACATACCTTGCTATCGACGTCACAACATTTTATTATTATGCTTTAACTCTTTATATATATTCGAAATGTTTTTTAGTTGATGTTTTGCAAAAAAAAACAATAGTTTTTTGAGTTTGTATTTTTATGTTCAAGAAAAAGAGAAAAAAAAAGAACACATTGTAAAGACAATATACAGTTATAAAATAAAAATAGTAATAGTTTATTCAGTTAGTATTCTTATTTTCGATGATTATTTTTGAGTGGTGATTATTTTCAACAATTATTTGCGTGCAAATTCTTATCTCTCGGTACTTTATTTCTTAATCGTAATCTTAACTTAAGATTTTAACCACTGAACAGTGATGCCGGAGGCCGAAAGACTTCAACCACTGAACAGTCATGCCGAAGGCCGAAAGACTTCAAAAGAAAAAAAGTAAGGAATTTTCAAAAGCAGTAGCATCACCTAATCAGATCAAAATTACTACTTTGTTGAAAAAAAATATAACTGAACCGGTGGAGCCAGAGAAGCCTCACGGTGAACTACAGAACCAAGATAAAGTTGACATGGATGGTCAAAAAATAAACAATACAGAAAAACAGGAGTTCGATGCTAAAGATGGTGAAATTCTAACGGAAAATCTTGTTAGAAAAGCGGAGGATTTCAGTGAAATTGATAAAAAAAAAACGGTGATAAAAACGAAGAACTTGTATTAAGGCTTGGTTTAATGAGTTTAGTTGGTTATTTTATGATCAATCACTGAAAGCTGTCTTTTGTGAAACCTGTACAAAATATGACTCATGTTCTGGATGAGTGTTTAAGCATGGAGTCGGGAAAGTATTTAGAACACGGAGCAAATCTGCCGCAACAATAAAAGATCATGAAGACTTCAGTGTTCATAAGGCTTCAAGAAGCTTACATTGGGCGGTGCAACGACTGGTCCTGTCAAATCAGAACAAAAACAAAGGAAATCTTATTTTGAAGCAATTGATGCTATTCAGAACAATTTAAGTGAGAGATTTGAACAGGAAGAATTAGCAGCTGTAATAAATATAGAAGAAGTTTTGATTTCATCGGTGAATAAACAAGATTCCCCACCGTTTTTATTTGGAATACTATTTTTGAATGATTTTGACATTTTGGAACTAAAGATGGAGTTAAAAGATTGAGCTACCAACAATTATTAACCTGTACAATGCTATTGCATCAATCAAAATTCAGTGTGTTTCCAGAGTGGCAACAATTGCAGATATTTTCAATGCCATGCCAGTTGCAAAAGCTGCCAATAAACAAACCCACAAATTAATGAAGCTTTTCTACACCTTGCCTCTATCGACTGTAAAGTGTATTACATTTTATGATTGTTAACGATCGATTTGCGTTAATTATAAATAGTTGTATATAATATAAAGTCATAGTTGTAAATACCAAGAAAATATGATTGTATATATGACTGAATATGAGTGTATTTTGCGTCATAATTGTAAATACCAAGAGAATATGATTGTATATAAATTATGTTGAGTTGCATTAGAAAAGATGAGGCGTTTAACGTTAAACTTATAAAGTCGATTTTGATGTGAAACAACAAGCTATTTTGGCAAAAATATTGTCTAAAATTGATTTAAAGTTAATACCAGAGTTTAGAGGAAACGATCAACAACCAGTTGCTGAATGGCTGGAAAAAGTGGAACTAGTATGCAAACTAATTAATGTAACCGAAAAGAAAGCAGTTTATTTCATATGATAGCGGAAAAACGGAATATAAGTCAATCACCTGTGGTGTTCCTCAAGGATCAATTTTAGGACCACTTTTATTTCTCGTTTATATTAATGACTTATATAAATTTTCTAACATTTTAAACTTAATTTTGTTTGCAGATGATACAAACTTGTTTTATTCTAGTAAAGATATCAGTAAATTATTTCAAACAGTAAACAAAGAACTTGAAAACTTAACCCAATGGTTCAAATCAAACAAACTATCTTTGAACATCAATAAATCCAAATACACTTTGTTCCATCGTCTTCATAAAAAACAAGATACTCCATTAAAACTTCCTGATCTTTTTATTGATAACGCGTTATTAAAAAGAGAGCAATCAATAAAGTTTTTAGGTGTGGTTCTGGATGAAAATTTAACCTGGAGGGACCACATAGGTCTAATTGAAAATAAAATATCAAAAAATATAGGTGTTTTGTATAAAGCCTAGCAGTTTTTAAATCTATCTTGTTTAAAAAACTTATATTTTTCTTTAATTCATTGCTACTTAAATTATGCAAACGTTGCTTGGTGCAGCACAAACGCAACAAAAGTAAAAAAACTGTTTAGTAAACAAAAACAGGCTATAAGGATAATTACAAACGTAGACCGTTTCTCTCACACTAAAACATTATTTAATAAACTTAATATTCTAAATGTATATAAACTAAACCTTTACCATATTCTTATCTTCATGTTTAAACTTGATAAAAAAATATCACCAATGTTATTTAATTCACTTTTTGAAAAAATAAACCACATATACCCTACCAGATTTTCAAAAAACAATTACATTCAATCCAAAACACATTATTCAGCAACCAAATTCTCAATTGCAAATCGAGGTCCTAAGCTGTGGAATACAATATTAAATAATGAGCTGAAATCTAATTATTCTTTAAACCAGTTTAAAACAAAACTTAAGCAATTACTGATGATACATGAAAATGAATTAAAGTTCTTCTAAAAAGCTTTTTAAACTAGCAAACAAAAACAAAAATTAACCTACTAATTACTCTTTAATATTATATTTAATATTCTAACAATAGTCTGCTATTGTAAATGTATTTCTTATCTTATAAGTTTTGAATTTACAAACGATTTTTTAAGTTTTATTATTTGAAATACTAATTACTAAAAATATTGTAAAATTTTATAATTTCAATTTTTATTAAAAAAAGTTATTGTAAATTCTTTTTGTAATATTAATACTTATATATCATCTTATTTTACTAATCAGTTCTTAAATATAAATACTCTTTGAATTACTAAATATTTTAAACGTTATATATTTTATTTTTTACATTTTGTTAAAATATTTTATTTGATGAATATGCATTTTTTGGGGGGGAGCTTAATGATAAGATGAATTTTGTCTTCTTCAAGCCCCAGTCATTGTTTTTATAAATTACGAGTGTAAATTATTTTCAATCGGCAAATACAATACTAAAAAAAAAAAAAAAAAAAAAAACCGATCTGGCGAGTGTTGTTCCCCTCCGTCTCACAAATGGTGCATTTGCAGTAAATCAACAGTTAGCAGAAAGTGATAAAGAATATTTTGACCGGATAAAAAAGGCGTTGCTAAAAGCTTTTGCCGTTGATGCATTTACAGCTTACGAACAATTCGTTACAAGAAAGTTAAAGCATGGAGAGGCAATTGATTTTTATTTGGCGGAACTGCAGATATTATCTACGCTGATTGGTGGGCTACCAGACAGAGCTATTGCATGTGCCTTCGTTTTCTGCTGAGATCAAGTTCTCGTATGGATGATCTTACTGCTATACAAATACTTGCGCGAGCAAAAGCACTCATGATTGAAGAACGGAACGATGGAACGAATGAAAATTTTGCTGCTGCTTCAACAAAAAGACGTGCTGAGTTGTGGTTGTTATGAATGTAAACTCCCCAATCATTTGCAAGTGATTGTCATCTACGAAGACATAGCAATCGAAGCAAGTTCGGTCGGAGACGGGAGACAAGCGATATTTTGTGTTACTCGTGTCAAGAGAAAGGACAATTATCAAGAATGTGTCTAAAAAACGTGCCAAGGGAGAAAATGTTTGCGCCAGCTCTCTCCCCAAACGATCAATAATGGCGTTACCTACTATACGCTTGGACATTAACGACGTTCTTCGTGATGTGTTGATTGGATGTACCTGCTGTATCATTTATAAAAAATGTGCGTCAAAAATTACGAAGAAAGTAGTTAGCATGGTAACTGTAAATGGACAACAACAACAGTGCAAAGGCGTTAGCCAAACTCGATTCGTCACGCCAAATGGGAATGAGGTTTTTGTGGAAGCACTTGTAGTTGACTTCAAACCACTTGGTTATTGTTTTTTGATGGGTATGGATGGAATAGTAGCTTTTGGTGGAGCATCGGTATCTGCAACTCGTGATGTTTGTTTTATGGGAAGAAACGAATCATGTTTACTTGGAATAAGAAGTGATATGCCAAAAGATATCAGTAATTTGAATATAACAGCTCGAGAAAATAAAACCGAGAAAATTGCGTGGAAATGGAATAATAATTCTCAACCTGAAACTTAAGTGGACAAGATTGCTGAATACACTATGCCTGTTGGCATACACGATTACGAAAAAGAAATTGAAGGATGGATAGAGAAAAAATAGCTGCAAAAGTACGATTTGAAGAAACACGGTCCAATAAAAGGTTTGGTTCTTCTCATGGCAGTCGTGCAGCGAAATAAAGGAAAAGTACGACCAGTATTGGACTTCAGGGAGCTCAACACGTTTATTGAAGCATTCACAGCGAACACAGATGCGTGTGCTGACAAACTTCGAGATTGGAGACGGTTTGGAGAAAATGTTTCAATAACTGATTTTTCTTCAGCTTACATGCAACTAAAAATTGATGAGAAACTTTGGGCTTACCAAACTGTTGTGTTCCGTAGGAAAAGATTTTGTTTAACACGTTTGGGATTCGGACTAAACGTTGCGCCAGTCATAATGAAAGCGGTGTTGGACAAAGTGCTATGGCTAAACAAAACAATCTGGAAAGGAACGTCATCATACATTGATGATATTTTTGTGAATGAAGACATAACCTTGATTTAATACCTGTTTAATACCTAATTGATTTAATACCTGTTCGTCGCGTACTTGATCATTTGGAAACCTATGGGCTTCATTGCAAGCCTGTGGTCCGCGTATCTGATGGAGCAAGAGTTCTTGGTTTACAAGTCGGAATGGAAAATAAAAAGTTGTGTTGGAAAAGAGATAATGATTTTGGTGAAATTCCGAAATCACTAACAAGACGTAACATCTTTTCTTTGTGCGGAAAAATGACGGGAAATCTTCCAGTTTGTGGTTGGTTGCGTGTAGCTTCGTCATATGTTCAAAGAATAGCAAACAAAAACGTGGGTTGAAAAAATAAAATGCAATTATCTGGAGAAAATGCTGAATAGTAGTAGTAGTATTGTATTTGCCGATTGAAAATAATTTACACTCGTAATTTATAAAAACAAATATTTACATGACTGGGGCTTGAAGAAGACAAAATTCATCTTATCATTAAGCTCCCCCCAAAAAAATGCATATTCATCAAATAAAATATTTTAACAAAATGTAAAAAATAAAATATATAACGTTTAAAATATTTAGTAATTCAAAGAGTATTTATATTTAAGAACTGATTAGTAAAATAAGATGATATATAAGTATTAATATTACAAAAAGAATTTACAATAACTTTTTTTAATAAAAATTGAAATTATAAAATTTTACAATATTTTTAGTAATTAGTATTTCAAATAATAAAACTTAAAAAATCGTTTGTAAATTCAAAACTTATAAGATAAGAAATACATTTACAATAGCAGACTATTGTTAGAATATTAAATATAATATTAAAGAGTAATTAGTAGGTTAATTTTTGTTTTTGTTTGCTAGTTTAAAAAGCTTTTTAGAAGAACTTTAATTCATTTTCATGTATCATCAGTAATTGCTTAAGTTTTGTTTTAAACTGGTTTAAAGAATAATTAGATTTCAGCTCATTATTTAATATTGTATTCCACAGCTTAGGACCTCGATTTGCAATTGAGAATTTGGTTGCTGAATAATGTGTTTTGGATTGAATGTAATTGTTTTTTGAAAATCTGGTAGGGTATATGTGGTTTATTTTTTCAAAAAGTGAATTAAATAACATTGGTGATATTTTTTTATCAAGTTTAAACATGAAGATAAGAATATGGTAAAGGTTTAGTTTATATACATTTAGAATATTAAGTTTATTAAATAATGTTTTAGTGTGAGAGAAACGGTCTACGTTTGTAATTATCCTTATAGCCTGTTTTTGTTTACTAAACAGTTTTTTTACTTTTGTTGCGTTTGTGCTGCACCAAGCAACGTTTGCATAATTTAAGTAGCAATGAATTAAAGAAAAATATAAGTTTTTTAAACAAGATAGATTTAAAAACTGCTAGGCTTTATACAAAACACCTATATTTTTTGATATTTTATTTTCAATTAGACCTATGTGGTCCCTCCAGGTTAAATTTTCATCCAGAACCACACCTAAAAACTTTATTGATTGCTCTCTTTTTAATAATATGATATGATATGATAATGATATGATAAAAAGAACACAAAACGACAATCCTGCCTAAGGAATTCGGAGTGTTTACAGTAACGAGGCAATCATTTGGGTAAATGCTAGTTCAATAGCACTAGGCGCGGTTGTCGAGGTTGATGGCAATATAATCGAAGACGCTTGTTGGTTAAGAAAAGACGACACAACACATATAAACATGTCTGAACTTGACACAGTAATTAAAGGATTAAACATTGGCCTTAATTGGAAAATGGAGGTTCTACTCATCTGCACTGATTCGAAAGCGGTATTCCATTGGGTTACCGACGCACTCACGGGAAAATCTAGAAGCATATTGTGTAAGCATATGAGAATGCACAAGAGAATATGATTGTATATATGACTAAATATGACTGTATTTTGCGTCATAGTTGTAAATACCAAGAGAATATGATTGTATATAAATTATGTTGAGTTGCATTAGAAAAGATGAGGCGTTTAACGCTAAACTTATAAAATCGATTTTGATGTGAAACAACATCGACACCATCATGTGAAAGAAGCTTTAGTGTAATAAGGAGAGTAAAAATATGGGTTAGGTCAAAAACTGGAGGCCTGGTCACCTGAACAACATCATGTTTGTTCAGATACACAAAACAACAAAATCAACATTAAAAAAATTGCCAAACAGTTCGTTGAAGTAAATGACAATAGAATGAGTTATTTTGCCAAATACACTTGAAATCGTTGTAAAGCTAAGAATGGCATAGGATGAAATGTACTATTGAAATCTAGAAAGAAACTAATAAAAAATTGATTTATTTAGTAGACTGCAGCATGTTATAATCCTTAGTATTAATTGCACTGAACACACGATTCGTTATAGTAAAAGGAGTAGACAAAGTGACATTTTTTGTGTATTTTTTGGAGAACAGCGGTAAGGTTAATTAAAAGGTTTATTTATATGAGATATTATGTATAGTAAAATATTGGCTTGATATTTTGGCAAGTGGCCTTGTGTTTTGGTTTGCCACCCTTGCCCTTAAGCTCTTCCGGCGTGCCTGTAAATAAGTTAACTTTAATCATATTTGGAAAAATTGAAAACTGAATATTTTTTGTATTTCTAGGTTTCAATCTTTATTAAACTATTCCTCCAAATCATCGATTTAAAGCTCCAAAAAAAATCAGATTTGAGCCTTTGCACAAGAGAAAATCTCCATTCATATGATTAAAACAGAATTACGTCCATCCACATTTTTAAAAATAATAATTTAGACGGCTAGCAGTTACGTAACCACGTAATTTTTTTAGAGCCGCTAAATAAAAAAAAAATTAACAAAAGAGATATAAGAATACAGAATAGAAATATAAGAATACAGAGTAGAAATATAAGAATACAGAGTAGAAATATAAGAATACAGAGTAGAAATATAAGAATACAGAATAGAAATATAAGAATACAGAGTAGAAATATAAGAATACAGAGTAAAAACAATAAAAACGTTTTTAATACTTTTTTTTTTTGTATGATTATTAAGGTGCTCCCAAAAGTTCTTACGGGCGTATCACAGAGTATCGCGAAAGTGCATTAAAGTAGGAAGTTCATGCCTCCTTCCTTACCAATGTCGCTTATTAGGCTAGACCTGGGGTCAGAACCTCTAGGTTCTGAAACAGAACTCTAACGGCGCCACGGCTGAAAGTGGCGCAATATTTAATTGTGCTGCAATATTTAATTGTTTAATTTTAATTCAATTCAATTAATCAAATAAAATGATCGACAGTATCAAAGTCCTTGCATAAACAGTTAAAAATGTGATTTATTTTCATCGAATAGTTTAAGAATGAACAAGATAAACAAATAATTTTGAAAAAATAGATAATCTATCTTTTAATTTGGTGATGTAATCTGTAATTTGAAATACAGAATACATCACCAAGTTTTAGAACGTGTAAGCTTGTAAACACCCTTGTAACATAAATTTATCAGGAAAGGTTGTTCTATACTATGACTAAAAACATGCAAAGGGTTTTTAAATAAAATATTCAACTAGATACTGCTTACATAAATCAATTTTACTTAGTTTTAAATTGTTCACAGCATCAAATATTTTCAGTAATCAATTTTAGTATTATTAGAGATGAGATACGATTTGAAGTTTTACTCTTTTGTACGTTTTATGCCAAACTTGGGACTGACAAATGCATGACTAAATGAAATATATAATCATTAGTTATTTCACAATTATTTGCTTACTAATCAATTTTTTACTTTTTCTTTATTCACAGCGTTTTTTAAACAAAATATTTTTATTTAAATAATTGTTTAGAAAAATTTTTTTAAAGTAGGGCAAAGGCGCCTATGATGGCATACTTAACTTTGAAGCTTCAATATTCAGTATCCTGAAGACCGAGAGCAAAAGATTTGATATTGATACATTCTTTGTTACATGTAGAACAATAATAACCCTAGGAGTTTTTATCAGTTTTGTTTTTTTATTAATTATTTTTATTTAAAAAAAGCATAAGTATGTCATCATAGGCAACTACTGCTCCTATGATGGCATAGGGGAGGGTGTGTGCATCAAGGGTAACTTGACGATTTCATTCGACCTCAGAATCCCTCAGAAATGCCAGAAATTACGCGTAATCATCCTAATTAACCCTTTTGTTCTACATAGTAGCATTACAAAATTTTGCGCATACGCCTAATAGATATTGTGTTTTATGTGTTTTTTGAACCAAAAATTTTTTTGTGAAGTAAAAATTCCTATTTTCTTCACTAAAAAATATGTTGTTTTTATGAAAAAAAAAAAGGTTTTCTCTACTCGTCAATATTGCAACACACCTAACTCGTCAGTATGCCATCATAGGAAGAAGTCATCACTTTAATTTAAACAAGCTACGTGTGTCTTGTTCAAAAGATAAAATTAAAATAAGTATTCCACTAGATGCACAAAACTTGAAAATAAAACGTATGAAAATTTGATTTCTGCACAATTAACAGTAAAATCACAATCTTAAATATTTAAAGGGATTAAAAATACAACAGCACATTGTAAAATCGATTTTTGTTGATTATAAAAGCAATATTTCTGCATAAGGGACGTATTTTTACTAAAACTAATGTAAAGTCAGTGCAGACATGTTGGTTTAATCACTTTTTCGCCATAACCAAAATTTATGAAAATATGTCCGGTATGCTATCATAGGCGCCCTTTCCCTATTTTAAAACTCAAAAAGTTATAAAGTTTTTAGGCCGGGTGAATAAAAAAAGCAATCGCTTTTATTCAGCGTTTTCGAGTAATTGGTCAGCTTTACGTGAATAAATTTTTTTAGCGATTTTGCTCAAACTTTGCTGAGCAATCATTCCAAAAACGCTAAGTAACAGTTTTTTTTTATTCGTTATTATAAGTTCTTTTTTTTAATGAATTTTTTTCATCATAATTATTATCAATATTTTTTAAAAATAAATGATCTGCGTTTTATATTTAACTCTGAAAATTGAAAAAAAAAAAAAAAAAAAAACTAACAGAGTTTAATTTTGTAAAACTATAAAAAATTAACTTAGTATAATTAAATAACAACATGTTTTTGTTATAGGGAGTAAAGTTCGGATGGAGTCAAGTGGAATGCGATCTTCGCTTCAAAACTGGGATGACTAATATATGTAAAAAAAAATTTGCAACATCTCGAAGTAAAAGAGATCTTAATTTATGGAAAAAAATGATGGAAAAATATGAAAAAGTGAAGAACGGTTGGGAAAAAGCAATATCAAACAAAACAAAAACAGAAGAAGCAAAACGTTTGTTACTTGCTACAAAGGAGATATTCAAAATGATTGGAAAATGGTTTACTTTAAAAAACGAGATGGAAAAATGCTTGCAAGCTGTTGACATATATTACTACAGCGTTGCCACTTACGGAATTTATGCTTATCGTACCACAGCTAAAAGCTATTGTGATCAAAAATGCGCAAAAGATCTTGGATTAAACTTGCACGAATAATTTAAATAAGAAATTAATAATATTGCTAATACATAATTATACCAGAAATATTTATTACAATATTAAACAGTAATAATCAGTATTTAATCAATTAAAAATTTTTTCTTGTTGAATGTTTTTTTTTGTTGAATTTTTTTTGCAGTTATTATCTTTTGCAGTCTAGAGAGACGAGGAGAAACCCTGGAATAAAATGATTTGAGAGAAACCCTATATATATATATATATATATATATATATATATATATATATATATATATATATATATATATATATATATATATATATATATATATATATATATATATATATATATATATATATATATATATATATATATATATATATATATATATATATATATATGTTGGTATGTGTTGATATAGCTATCTGAAAGCCTATTTCAGTATTCTGTGTTATTGGAATAAACTAAAGCAGGCAATCAGTTAACAAAAAATTCAGCACAAAATAATGTAAGTACTCAAAGAAAATTTAACTACTATTAAACCATTTTAATAAAACAAAAATAAAACAATTAAAGTGCGAACAAGACTCTTAACAATAACAAAAATTTATACTAGAGCCGTTATAAAATCAGGCCGTGTAACTTAAGTAGGCCATGATCAGACTGCCACTTTAATATTATTCTAGTTATAAAATTGATGCTTGGAGAAAAGTTACTTCCCGGTGGATACGGACGTAAATTAGACGTCTTTTAAACGTCTTATATACGTTTTGGACGTCTTTCGAACGTTTTGGACGTCTTTTGAACGTTCAAAAGACATCTTATTTTGGTCCGGCCCACTAGGTTAAGCTAGTAACTATGCAAAATGAAGCGTCAGGCATTTTATTCACTATCAACCAAATAAAAAATCCGTAGTACCACTATATTTGTAGTATCTAAATACTCAATGTGGTAAGTATGGGAGAAATCCAATAGGGTTATTACTTATTAAGGTAATAAAAGATGTGGTTGCTAAATAATTTAGGTATCCATAGCAAAAATAATGTTACCATGACCTTATAATTATATTAAATGGTCATAAATGCCGAACAACAAGAGATTCTTGAATCAAATTTAAAATTTGTCGATGAATATAAGTTAAGTATTGAATTGAATTGAATATAAGTTAAGATTGAAAAAAAAAAAAAGCATCCTCAATCCTTATATATATGAACATACTTAAATATGGAGTCTTCATGTTTCAAAGTTGCTTAGCTCAAACATAAAATATTTTTTTGTCTGCGTCCTCGGATAATAATTAAAAAAAATAAAATTTTTATTATAAATAAAGTTTATTCTCAACAAACATAAATTTAACATAGAGTTTTCAAATAAATCTCGACATAGTAGTCGAAATTCCATTAGAAAAACAGCGTTTATATGATTTTCAGGAATTTTCAGTAGCATTCCAAAATTTCTAATTTCTTTTTCCGTCTTTAGTTAAGGAGCCCATCTGCAAAACGCGCTATAATTCACAAAAATTTTGAGTTAATTCTATTTCCACGTTCTACATACTTAAATCTATCTATTTAAATATCGGACCAATATTTGGTCCTAAAAATGGACAAAGAAAATTTTAATTTCTGTTGATGCGCAGTTTAGTTTTCAAAATCAGTTTACGCGGACTTACTGCGTTTTGCAAATGGGCTCCTCAGTTATTTTGTCGATTTTTAATTTTTAAAATAAATTTATAGGAAAAACTGTTATGAAACTTTTTTAAATTGTTAAATCAATTTTTTCAGTTATTATTATTATTTTTTTATTTTTGCCGTTTAATATTACAATAACTAATTATATTTTACAATTTTTACATTAGTAACGACAGGACTTCTAGAAGATCATGAGGATCTTGTCATGAAGCCCTTTACAATATATGGTTAACTTTTGATAAAAATACAATGTCTGTAGTGAAATAATAATACACCTCTATGCAAAAATATATAAAAACCAAGATAAAGTGATAAAAAGCCAAGATAAAATTTTAAACCAAATAATATACAAAATAAAACAACAACAAAAACAACAAAAAAAAAGGCAATTAAAAATAAATCAAGATATTTTCAATTAAAAATATAATTTTTTTAAGTTTCTGTTTGAATGAAGCAAAAGTCAGTTGGGTTGAAAAATCAAAATTTGGTAAGACTATTTTGTTCTAGAGATAAGGACCTCGGTAAGAAACAAAGAACTGGTCTTTGCTTTTACGACAAATAGGGGCTATAAGACTGTTATTAATTCGAAAATTATATTTGTTTTTAGGTTTCATACAATAAAAATTTTGTAATACATTTGGCGACAAATGTATTACAAAATTTCTCTACATTTAAACATGAAACATAAAATATTAAATACATTTAGTTGATATACATTTAAAATATTCATTTCTTTAAAAAGTTGTTTCGTGTGAAAAAACCGATTTTTAAAATTTATTACGCGAGTTGCGTGTTCTTCTGATGAAGGTAAAGAGATTTTAGCTTTGTTCTGTGAGTGCTTCCCCATATAATATTCGCTTAGTTTATATGACAATGTATAAATGAATAATATAATTGTGTTAACTGGTGTTTACTTAATATATTTCTTGCTTTATAGAGAATTCCGATGCATTTAGCAATTTTATTAGAGGTATTATCAATATGATTTCTCCAAGATAGGTTTTCATCAATATATACTCCAAGAAATTTAGTAACTTTTTCTCTTTTTATTATTGTATTATCAATTAGAAGGTCTGGCATGATATGGGGCAGTTTATGGTATTTTAAAGGTGGATAAAAAAGTGTCCATTTAGTTTTTCTATATTTAGAGACAATCTTTTTTGTTTAAACCAAATAGAAACTTTTTTTAATTCATTTGTCATATTTGTAAAAAGCATATTAATATCTTTAAGAGACAAAAATAAATTTGTGTCATCTGCAAAATTTATTGTTGTTAAATTTGATGATTTATGAAGATCATATTAAGTATATTAAAAAAATAAGAGGACCAAGTATGGATCCTTGTGGAACACCACATGTTATATTCATTAATAGATGAGATATAGAATCTTTATTGTAAACAAACTGTTTACGGTTAGTAAGATAACTTTCAAACCATAATAGGGTTTTATATTTAATACCATATGATATTAGTTTTTTTTAACAGGATTTGATGATTGACGGTATCAAATGCCTTGGACAAATCAATAAACACTCCTAGTGTAAAACAAGAGTCTGTAAATGAGTCGGTTATATTGCGCGTAAGTTGAAGAATGGCATGCTCGGTTGAATTATTTTTTTGAAACCAAATTGGTTTTCGTATAGAATTTTATTTTCAACAAGATAAGAGTAGATTCGGTTGTACATTATTCTTTCTAAAATTTTTGAAAAAACTGGAAGAACTGAAATAGGGCGATAATTTGTTATAATTGCACGATCCCCTGTCTTGAAGATTGGAGTTACTTTCGCTATTTTTAGTTTATCTGGAAAAGATCCTTGTGAAATGGATGCTCTGAAGATTTTATAAAGAATACCTTTTATAACATTGTATGAATCAATCAATATTTGTGTTAATATCATCATACCCAGTAGCTTTATTTCGTTTTAATGACTTAAATTAAATTCATTAAAATTAAATTCATTAAAAGCTAACTCAGTAAAATTTAGATTAGAACTTATTGATGTTTCGAACTCGTCAACAGATTTATCTTTAATGAATGAAATACTATCGCTTAATTTTGTCCCGACAGTGGAGAAAAACTTGTTAAATTCAAATGCAATATCATTTGGGTCATTTATTAATTTGTTTTCAATTTGTATAAAATTTGGGAGTAAATTTTTATTTGGTTTAAGTTTTCCAGACACCTCCTTCATGATTTGCTAGACGCGTTTTGAGTTGTGCTTATATTTATTAAGCAAGTTTGAATAGTAGTTTTTTTTGCATTTTTGCGAAGCTTTTCAAATAAGTTTTTATAAGTTTTATAATTTTGTTTATGTTTTTCTGATTTTGATTTTAGGTATTTAATGTATAGCTTCTGCTTAATTTTTGATGATTTTCTGATACCTTTAGTAATCCAGGGAGATAACATTTCTTTATCGCTTAAAACTATTTCAATTAAAGGAAAGTAGGAATCATACACTTGGTAAAAAGTTTTGAAAAAATTGTCGTAGATTATGTTGATATTATCATTAAAGTTAATATAACCCCAATCTATATGTGATATTTGTTCTCTGAAAGAATTTAAATTATTATTGTTGATAAGCCGTTTTTTTATTAAAACCTTTCCCTGCTTCTCTTTTTTTAAAATAACACATATAGAAAAAAAAATCGGGAAGTGATCGGAAACATCGGTTTTTATAATTCCCTTTTTTAGCGACTTATTAAAAAAATCGGTTGTTAAAAAGTTAAAGTGCAACAAGAAAAAAAGGGAGAAGGTATGAGGAGAAGGAGGAGGTATGAGGGGATTCAAAGAAAAAACTTTTTTTTTGTTGATCGCTTTTTTTCTTTTTTTTAGGAATATAAACAGAATGCTTCAACAAAACCCATTCACGAGATGATTTGCGGGTTTTATTTCATAATAACCAACTTCAACCGTTTAATTCTAAAATAAAAATATTTAATACAAAATATTGCTTTCAATTTTCAAATTATAACGTATATTAAGAGAGGGGTATTAACTGTTTTATCGAGACACTGAAACAGCTATAAAATTAGTTTTATATGTATATATGCCTGCGAGGATTACATTGGTATTTAGCGTGTGTCTGTGAGGGTTTTTATTGGTATTTTTTGCGTATCCACAAGGATACGCAAAAAATACCAATAAAATTATCGTTTAAAATAAAATATCGATTTTCAAGGTAAAAGTAAATAATATAAAAGATAAAGAGTTGCGAGAAAGAAAAGTATTTAATAGTAGCCTAAATTTGTTATTTAAATTAAAATTTATCGTTTTGTTGGGTAGAGCGGAATAGTTAAACATTGTTGGGTAATTGGGTAAATTGGGCAATTAAAAACTACGCATCGTATAAAACATTTAATGAATATCATAAATGATAACACAATACGCAACAAAAAGTTGTTGGACGGCAGTCAAGTAAGATGCATGGGCACTTTTATTTTTTGGACCTAAAAATTAAAAAAAGAAAAAAAACTATTTTTCTCTAAGCTGCTTATAAATTTTTTTTATATGCCATCAATAAAGGTGTTGATTTTATCAATTTATCGGACTTTCGATTATAATTAGCCGTTTTTCTCATAAGTCTTACTGTTCTTTATCTTAACTTATGTGTTACTTTGTCTAGAAAGGGTAAGTGAAGCAGTTTTTACAAAAAAACGTAGTTTATATTGTAAAACAAAGGTTGCAGAAACAGCATTAAATCGATTTCGGCAACAATTG
This sequence comes from Hydra vulgaris, assembly GCF_022113875.1. Lineage (NCBI taxonomy): Eukaryota > Metazoa > Cnidaria > Hydrozoa > Anthoathecata > Hydridae > Hydra > Hydra vulgaris. The sequence goes on from NC_061158.1 coordinate 61,197,033, forward strand.
TTGTACAACTAAAACACACACCTGTTGTATAACATTTTTACAGCTATTGGAAACCAAATTTTACTTTAATTATTTTATTGATGATTTATATAAGTTTTATATCATGTATATTCATTCATTCTTTGATTGCTCAACTTATTCCGTTGGCCAGGTTGAGCAGCTCAGTAAACGTTAGGTATTATCGTTTCAATCAAATAAAAAAAAAAAGACTTTTAAAACCAACTTTTAGCAGGTTAAATTATCTTTCCAATAGTGAAAAAATTATGTAAAACCGACGCACTGTTCATAAAAGTTAGATTTAGTAAAAATTGCTCAACTAGCCCCGCTCTAACCTATACAAAACATTATTAACACATTTATCATACATAAAAATAACTGAAAAAAAAAATAAAAAATCACCCTTTTAGTTACTTCAGTTTAAATTGATACAAATTTAAGAGCATCTGACAAAACTCAAAATCTTGAAGAATTTTGAGGTCCATCACCAATAAATTCATGACCAACAATATTGTCACATTTTCCACAAAAGAGCTAAAACAAAAGTAAATTGAAATTAGAATTTTTAACTATTTTTGATAGTTTGAAAATATTTTAAATACATATTTAAAAGTAATATGGCTTATAATTTTTATAAAAAACAAAATATACAAGTTTTAATATAAAGTATTCATTTATTAAACAAAAATTCGAAAAAAAATCAAATAAAACGCGAAAAAAATAATAGGACCACAGCTTTAATGTGTACTTTAAAATAAGGAAATAAAATGAGATCAATTGTTTTAAACATTTTACAATAAATATTAGTAATTTCTTAACACATTAGTATTTTGTAGCGTGACCTTTATTGGCAATGACGGCTACACAACGTCTTGGCATCGAGTTAACCAAGTCCTGACATCGCTTTAGCGGAATTTCACACCATGCCTCCTTAATTACGTTCCAAAGTGATTCCTTCGTGGTGGGTTTGGCAGCAGCAACCACCTTCTTTACGTCAGCCCGCAAATTCTCGATTGGGTTAAGTTCTGGCGACTGTGCTGACCACTCCATAACGTTCACTTTATGCTCCTCAAACCAATTCTTCTCCTTTTTTCCTAGTGTGCTTTGGGTCATTGTCCTGTTGGAACACTCTTTGACAACGGCATTTCCTAGTCTGCATACGCAACATCACTTTATCCAATACATCAACATAAACATATTGATCCAGTATAGTATGTGATGAATGGGCCCTACTCCGTAATAAGAAAAGCATACCCATCAAAACTATTTAACATGCCTCCATGTTAAATAGTTTTGATGGTATATTTTGGATTGTATTCTGTATTCGGCGGTCTTCTGACATATGCCCGAGAGCCTTTTCCACCATAAAGCACAATCTTATTTTCGTCTGTCCATAAAATATTCCTCCATTTTTTGAGTGGTCAATTTGAGTGTTTTTTAGCAAACGCAATACGCTTTACAACATGTTTGGTACTTAGAAGTGGAACTTTTCTGGGGCTACAGGCTTTTAATCCTTTAACTCGCAGACAACTCCAAATTGTTTGTACTGTTGCATCGATGTTAAAGTCCTTTTTTAGCTCGGTAGCTATTTTAAAAGGTTTCTTTTTAGCCTATCGGACTAAGCGATGTTGAAATAGAACGTTTTCGATCACGTGTTTCAGGCTTTTCTTGAAATTTTATGGCATTTCTTATCATTTTATAGGAACACTCAACTAAACGACCAACTTCTCTATAAGATTTCCCTGCTGATATCAACTTTCGGATCAGTTCTCGTTTTTCTGCACTACAATGCTTTCCGCGTCCCATTTTTATATGTAAATGTCTCCTACTAATACGCACTAACATAAAACGAACAAAACAGCAAAAATTAAACCCAACGCTTGCTTGTTTCACAATTATTTTTATCATTATCAGAGTATTTTACAACAGAATTTTTTGGTGCTATTTTATTTTTTGGTCAGAATTAGCATTTTTGATTAAAATCGAGCAACACCAAGCAGTTTTTTTCCCAAAACGATTTGTTTTAGAAAATAAACATGTTAGCTAAAATTTTAAACAGCAAAGCTATAAAAATTTTTTATTTTGCATGGTGTTTTCTTAACAAAAAGGAAAATACGCTTAGTGGTGCTATTTTATTTTTCGCAACTGTATATCTATATCTATCTATCTATCTATTTATCTATCTATTTATCTATCTATTTATCTATCTATCTATCTATCTATCTATCTATATATATATAAACATACATATATACAGGCCTCGGAACTCGAAACATACATATATACAAACATACATATATACCTCGAAACATACATATATATAGGCCTCCGAAAATAAGGGTTGGCATTCGGCAATGCCGACCTTGTTTCTATGTTTTTAGGTAAAACCTTTCTATCAAACTTTTTTTGCAAATTATTGCCGATCTCACACTTTTCTAATTCCCAAATATATATATATATATATATATATATATATATATATATATATATATATATATATATATATATATATATATATATATATATATATATATATATATATATGTATAAAAGGGAAGGTTGAAGTATGATTTGCGCCTTATTCAGAAATGACTGAGATAAACCTGTTGCTGAAATTAATAGTTTTTCGCAATGTCGGTGTGATATGAGTGAGATACTCCCACCTGGTGTGATATGAGTGAGATACTCCCACCTGATATGAGTGAGATACTCCCACCTGGTTCTACTACCACTACATAATGTTTTTCAACAGTTATGTCACTATGCCACTTATTGTCTCTGATAACTTTTACTAAAATTGGATCTTTTCTAAGTAAATGCCTGTGATGCTTTAACTTGTTTTCCTCCTTACGCAAAGTCTTCTTTAATTTAAGTCTTTCACGCCGAAGCTTTTGTCAACCATTAAACTCTGATCATCCTTAGTAATCATGCCAACATCAAAAAGGACTGCAGTTTCGAGAGATGTAGCTCAATCTGATATACCATATCTATCTGCTTCTTTGGGTAGATTTAGTAGGGGTGTTCTCATTAGCCCTGCAGTAGCGTGCAAGAAACCATTGTCACTGAGATAAAATTCACTATCATTATCCTCTTCACTTAAGTTCGTTTTAGTAATATCTACCATTGAAAACTTAACTTCTTAGCTTTATATGATCATGTATGTCGAAAGTCGTTCTTTATTAGCATGCTTTCATTTTAACTGAATCTTTGGACGTTATTACTGTATTAACACCACCATAAACATACGACAAGAATTTGTTTTATCCAGTAGGAATAATTGCTCTATCGGTGGAGCCTTCAATTCACTAGGACATTTGAAGGAAACAGATACTTGCTTGGTAGATTTATTGTGTAACATTAAGCAATTACATGATGCAATATAAAACAAGGAATCCAAGCACTTCTGGAAATCAGCGCAACCTTTAGAAATGGATTTTCAATGCGTTTCACCACAGATTGAATCTGCAAGTTAAAATTAAAGTCTTGTTCCACAATCCCAAAACATTTTAAGCAACAATTTTGTATTTGTCTTTGTTACAATCATTTTGCTATTTTTTCAGTTGTAAAAATCTCTTTGCAATTTGAAAGTTAATTGGTAGAACATTTTGTGGTAGATCACAGCTTTCACTAAATATCGCATGTCTTGTCAGCTGTCGTGTATCCGTAGTGTCAAATAACCAGATGAATTCGTTTAGTAACTAAAACAAAACAATGATGGATCATTCCAGATTCTGTAAAATAACTAGCATGCAAATTGGTTTGTTCAAATTTAGACAAAGTTAAGGCAATGCTGCACGGTAAAGTTATTGGTTATTGGTACGCAAACTTTCAAACTGAAAATTGGGGCACTTCCTTCAAAGCATTTTTATTTTTTACAACTGCTTCTGGTTTCAAACATGGATTAGCAAATATGTACAAACATGTATTGTGATAAAATTTACACTATTAGTTTTTAATCATTTAGTTTTTACATACTTTTAATCATTTAGTTTTTACATACTTTTTTTTTTTACTTTTCAGCAAAACTAAATAATTTAATCTTTACAACTACTAAATTTTTTTAAAAATTTCCAAAAGTAAAAAATTTGTGAAAAAAATTTATAATCGTTAAAAAAATTTTATATTTAAGTTTTTATATAAGTATTTTAAATATTTTTAAAAGCAAAAAAAAAAAAGATTTTATAAGTGATATGCAAATAAGATTTAATGTTACTTGCACTCAATGAATCTTACTTAAATTTATAACTAGGCTATTATTATAATTATAAGGCTATATATATATATATATATATATATATATATATATATATATATATATATATATATATATATATACACCTATACATATAAATTATTATTATACTTATATTTGTTATTGCCATTATAACAGATTTTTTTTTTCAAAAATGAAATCATTTAAACTATAATAACTTTTAATAAATTCTTTTAATTAATTATAAATACTCTAATTTAATTATTGTAATAATTTATTTTAAAATTATAATTGTTTATTTTTGTTATTATTAATCTCATTATTATTATTATTGTTATTGTTGTTGATATTATTGTAATTTGAATTTAATAACAACATTTTTAAAGATTTTTTTTGTGAAAAAAATAAGTAAATTTATGAAATAATTAAATATTAAAAACCCTTAGTGCAGGTTTGTCAGAAGATGTCTGCTTCTCAGTCTCTACTTCCTTTCTAAGACTGCAATCATGCATAGGTTGTGTAAAAGCTGGCCAAGGAGAACTATGTTTGTATTTTGACTTTCCATGAAACAAAGGATTTTCGCATTGAGAGCAAACATAAATACCTATAAAAAAGAAAATTTTTGTTGTTGCATTCATTATTTCACAACCACAGTATTTCACAGTAATATGTGATCTTATGTAACTATATCCTAAAACTGTGTGCAATATAATGATTTGATTAAAAAAGAAAAAAAAAAGAAACCTGACTCAAAATGATCTTTGTATTTTTGGCAATCTTCTCTAGCACAGTATGTCATACTCTTATGAAATATGTTATGCAATAAAGTTTTCTAAACTTTTATGTATATGTGTATAAATTGCCCAAAGTATTATTCATTTTACTTTGTAAAAAATTTAAAAATCTCAACAAAAAAAAAATTTTATTATTAATTCAAAAAAAAATTTATTCTTTAAACATGCTACAAAATATTTTCTTTAAAAAATACATGATAAACAAATAAAGCTCTTTATAAATAACAACTAGTAACAAAGGAAAATAAGATTCAAACAAGATTCTTCAGAAACAAACTTTTAATTATTTCTATGTAACACACAAAACATCTTCTGATCTGAAAATAAAACAACAAAAAAAAATATATTACTAATAAATAATAAAAACAATGTTTAATAAAGTTTTGATTAAAGGATAAAAAAAAACAAAAAACAATGACAAAATGTTAGGGTATTATAAAAAATACACTCTTGTATACATTTCTGTGATATAAATATATATATTTTTTATTTTTTTTATTTTTTAACTGTACTCATTGTACAGTTATAAAAATAATATTGAAAGAAAATTTTTATCAAACCTATTTAGAGTTCTGTACCTGAAAATTTAACAAATACCATAAAACATACTTTAGACAGTTTTTATATTACTAACAAAATTTAATGTTTTGTCTCTTAAAAATGTCATGATGTTTCTGTTATATTTTCCTTTATGATATATCATTTCAATTTATTTCAACAAACTGCTTATTTTGTCAAACCTACCATTTTGTCTTACCAACTGATTGCAGTTCATAATACTACCAATCACATTGAGTAATTGTAAGGTAACTTAGAACACCATCTTGAACACTGTAGATCTTTCTACCAGTTTACTAAGATCTTTTTTATCTAGTAATCAACAACCTTTTGCACAATTTTTATCCAATCTTTTTCACCTTGTAATCAACAACCTTTTTTTACAATTAAATTGTAAGATGACTGTTGCTAAAAATTTTTTTTCTTTGAAAAAATAAAACCATGGCATCATTTTTGACCACATAAATTATGATACTTTAAGGAAAAAAACAAACTAGACTAAATCAAAAGTATCAGTAATTTTATTATGATACGTTGTTATTAAAAATGGGAAACAATAAAATTGTTCCTACTTATCATAATACATTTATCAAAAATATATTCATATATAAAGTATAATTATATTCACATATATAAAATTTAATTATTAATTTAGATTTATATAAAAAACCATAACTTCCGACTTTCGATTAAAGAAAAAATTCAAATTTTTATTATTTACTAAATTTGAGAACTTTTAAGAGGTTAGAAGGCGATGGAAAAATCATTTACCACTCTGCCACCTCATGAGTAAACAATTTAAAAATTGGTTGAAAATTCTTAGGAGACAGGCAATGTACAGGGCCAAGAAAATCTAGAGGCATTCATTCTATTGTTACAGAGGAAACTGTACAAAAGCATAAAGGAAACTGTACAAAAGTACAGAGGAAACTGTACAAAAGTACAGAGGAAACTGTACAAAAGCATAAAGGAAACTGTACAAAAGTACAGAGGAAACTGTACAAAAGTCTATAACAATAGACAAATGATTGAAATGATTGAAAAAGCCAAGAGCTATAGAAAACAAGTTGAATCTATTACATATTACTTTCTTACTTTTATAATTATAATGTAAAATAAAATTATATTTGTTTAAATATTTAAACCAAAAGCATATACACAACTTATGAAACACCCTTATTAAGTATAAAATTGTTTATCATATGAAGCTTTGAAAAGTATATCTTCACAAAGACATGACAATATCAACTAAACATTTTTAAAACTAATAAAATTTATTTAAATAAATTTATTTACCATGTATGCACCTAAAAAAAAACATAACACTATATTTTTTAATATAAGATTCTTACTTTATTGTTAAGCTTCTACGAAACTCAAACTTATCGAAGTTGATTTTAGTTTGCTTACTAAAATCAGTTGAAAATTTAGACATTGAAGGCTTTTTTGTTTTATTTCGACTAAGTCCAATAGATTTGCAGCGAGATGATGAAAATACTACAATAAAAAATAAAAAAATAAAAGTAAAACAGAGCTTAGAACTGAGAGTTTTTGGTGATGGTGGGTTAGTATAGTTTGAATTGAATCCAAATCAAATGCGTAGTGGCTGAATTAAATAAGATAACACCCAATTTTCAAAAGTTAATTATTTTAAACTTTTTTATACACAAGTTACAAGGAAGTTATGCTATTTGAAAGACCTTCTAAATAAATTGGTGAAATATTATAATTTAAACTTTAAATTTAGTTTATAATTTATGTATGTTCAGAAACTAAACATTTCAATGGCAACAGCCTAAAGACAAGTGCTGAACATGATTTGTTGGTAAATATAGTAACATGGTAAGTCTGAACGAGTGATTAGAATATTTAACATGGTAAGTCTTAACATTATTGCACATTAGAAGATGCCTAAAACAAATGTTTATCATTCAAGTCATAAAATGGCATTGATCCATGAATATCCTGTGAAAGACCAAGAATCACCACTTGAAAAACTGACAAACGATTTGGCTGTGAAGGAAATACAGATTTCAAGTTGACAAATTCTTTCACAAATCTAATCCAGCTCTTAGTAATAAACTAAGTCACCAAATTCATACTGCAATCCCCAATAAATTGCAATTTCTGTTTGGCAATGCCTGGTAATTATGATTTAGGGTGCAATCATCGCCGACAATCATACTTGTTTACATCTTTCACAACAAGGTGAGGCTGTCAACTCTGTGAATTATTTGGAAATTTTTAAGAACAATATTTTTAACTTGTTTCAAATTAGAAAGTTTGATCTTTCATGCAGAAATGAGCAACTTGCCATCATGCAAAAACTGTCAAGATATGACTCCAAGAATATATGATTAATGTTGTTGCCTCAGAGCCAGGCAGTTGAACATCAAAAGCTGTAAAATTGAAAGCAAAATATTTAAAGAGAACTAGCAGATCTGAAAAAAAATATAATGAAAGTGTGATGTCATAAAATAACAACTATATATTGTCTAAAGATAGTTTCATTTAGTCTCAATAGTGTAAAGAATGGAGACTGTTCTAAAAGTTTGAGGAGCCTATTTTTAAAATTGGGTGTTATCTTATTCAATTAAACATATTTTATATTATGACTTCTTCTATTAAGTCGGAAGTTACTAAAAAACAAAGACTAGTGTTAAGTGCAAGGAAACGGTTGACAGAAGATTTAAAAAGAAAAGATACAGTAAAAGGATGTGACTTTGCTGAATTATAAGTCAAATGAGAATGAGTTTTGATTAGTGGAACTAGAGATAATAGTTCCTTTGAGCAGCGACCATGATAGTATTTGTAGTAAAGAGAAAGAGACGCAACTTTATAACGATGGGAGAGTGACTCAAGCTTGGCATATAGGGTTATGTAAATGTTAATGTAGGGTTTGTAAATGTAGGGCTAACTACATTTACAATAAGTTTTGGACCTTGTCTAGAAGAGAAACAGCATTATTAGAAGAACCAGCCCAAAAAAGATTCCATACAGGGATGAATAAGATATATGTAGAGGTAAAGAATAATACCAGGAGTAAGAAGATGGCAACCTAGCTAATGCTAAGAGAAGCAGCCTTAGCAGATGCTAACTTAAATCAAAAACATTCGATTACAATTATTAAATTTCAAGTTATAAATAATTTTGTGATCATTTGAAATTTGCAAGACTTTACTTAAACAAGTTTTAAATATAAAAACTTGGGAAATTTCAAATTATTATTTAAACAAATAATTTATATACAAAATTACCTCTCTTTATTGGTGAAACTTTTTCTGTCTAAAAAAAATATTTAAATTTCTAAGTTTTAAAATAAAATATCAAAATTAAAAAATATGCAAAAAATAAAATATCATAAAAAATCGCTAATTTTTGATTCAAAAATTAAAATTTCATGATTTGTAAAAAAAATTGAAATTGGAAAAAATATTTAAACCAAAAGCTAATAATAAGCAAAAAAATGAAATATGAACCAATGAGTGTTAATCAACAGAATTATCATCAATACCAAGACTTGAACCACTCCCTCCCCCTTTACAAAAATAAAATAAAAAACAAAAAAATAAAAAAACTCCTCAAGATTTTAATTCCTTCAAGTTTCTTTAAATTTCGAACTTTCTCAAATATTTTTGGTATAAAAACAAGCAATATGACATAATTATTCATTAGTATAAAAAGTTTTTTTTAAATTTATATTTTTTAAACATTTAAAATTTTATTTTTATAACATGAGTAAATTTTATTTTTATAAAATTTTACTCATATAATTAATTTGCTGTACTATAATTACAAAATGGAGTTCATCTACAATAATTACAAAATGGAAATCTACAATAACAACTGCAAAATGGACTTAATCTACAATAACAACTGCAAAATGGACTTAATCTACAATAACAACTGCAAAATAGACTTAATCTACAATAACAACTGCAAAATGGACTTTATTTACAATAACAACTGCCAACAGAATTAAAAAAAAAGCTTATTATAAACACTAACTAAAAAATAAATAAATTTTAGCTAAACAAGAAAGCAAATTGGCTAAACAAGAAAGCAAATTAGCTAAACAAGAAAGCAAACTGGTTAAACAAGAAAGTACCTGATTTTTTAAAATACTTAATGGCTCTTCATCACAGCATTCATTAACTGTTAAATCAACGCTAATTTGGTCAATACACTTGTTGCTAAGTACTATGTTTTTATCTCTTTTAAATGAATTTAGCATTTTTGATATGTGTGAATAAGAAGCTTCATTAGTCTGTTCAGAAAAACTGTTTTTTCTTTCACATTCTTCAAACGAATTCTTTTTGGTAAAATACTTAAAGTTGGTTTGTTTAGAAAACTTACTAGTTGTCTCTTCAATTAAATCTTTTTTAGTTGCAGTCTCTTCAATCAATTTTTTTTTGGTAAAACACTTTTGTATGAAGATATTAGAGTTACTATCAACTGCGTTTTCTTGGAATGAATCTTTATTGAAATTAACTATCTCTTGATATTCTTCAGACAAATTTTTATTAGTCAAATAACTAATGCTTGCATCTTTGCAATTACTTGCAAAAATATTTTTTTCATTTATTGGAAGAACTGATTCTCCCATTTTTAAAGTTCTTTTGTAATAGCTAATAGATGACTCTGTATTGTCAAAATCATTTTGAGAGCTGAGATCTTGTGATGTATTTAACTCAATTCCTTTTTCTATCATTGTTTCACAAGACTGGCTATTTGAAGAACAGCTACTGTAGGACTGACTATTAGAAGACAAGATATCACAAGAACAGCTATCGCAAGACTGACTATTAGAGGACAAGATATTACAAGAACAGCTTTTGCACGAAAGACTATCACAAGAATCACTTTCAAATAAAAGTGGTTCTGCAAGCTTTTGTTTCTTATCAACTGTTTCTTGAGCATTTGAACTAAAATATCTAAAAAAATTATACTATTATTGTTATAATAAAAGTGATAACAATATTAATAATAATAATATAATAATTATCATACAAATGTAAATAGTTTTAGATATGAGAAAGGATACATATACAGAAATATATATATTTCTAACTTTTATCTTCTAGTGTCACTTTTTCCTACTGTAGATTCATCAGGAAGAACTTTTTCCTGGTGATTATACAGAAGAAGTTAACAGAAGATAAATGTTTTTTTTTCTACAAATTTGTGTTTGTCTATGTCTGTGTGTAAAAAAAGAAAAAAGTAAGCCAAATACAAAAAAAATGTACTTTATTAAAAATATATTAAAAAAAGTAAATAATATAGCTTTTACTATTTCTATCAGTAAACTTGTCATTAAACAACAGTACTACTGACTAAAAAGCCATTACAAAGCACAAAATAGGCTTAAAAAGTATTTACTACTTCAGTTAAATTATGCAATTATTGCAATTTTGCAATTAATTAAACAAATTAATTAAACAATTGCAAAATTGCATAATTATGCAATTATGCAATTATTATCACATATATAATACAAGAAAAAAAAAGAAATAATGTAGCACTAACATAAACTAGATGATACCATCCACAATAGTATGTTATATCCATACATACTATATACTAAATGTCTTCCAACTGTTTTTCAAAATTATACTAAATGTCTTCCAATTAACTGTTTTTCAAAATTATACTAAATGTCTTCCAATTAACTGTTTTTCAAAATTATACTAAATGTCTTCCAATTAACTGTTTTTCAAAATTATAAGAAATGTCTTCCAATTAACTGTTTTTCAAAATTATACTAAATGTCTTCCAATTAACTTAATTAATTAGCTGACAAAGGTGGTAGCATCTGCATCTTAAACAGGAGAGATTATGAAGAGAAAATTAACACCATGCTAGCAGATGATACCACATATAAACTCCTACTATACGACCCCACCATAGAAATGGCACGGAACGTTGTATCGACAGTTGATTACATCTTATTCAATAGAGTGATTGACGAAAAGACTGCAAATTACATACGTCCAAACAATCCTTGTCGCCCTCCCCTGTTCTATGGACTCCCCAAAATACACAAAACTGGAATTCCTCTCCAACCTATTGTATATGCTTGCAATGGTCCCACAGACCACCTCTCATACTTTGTGACTAAATTCATACAACCACTAGCCGAAACACTTCCATCATACTTTAGAGACTTCACACAATTTCTTCACATGCTCCAAAATCAACCACTACCGCCTCAAAAATACATCTTTGTCACCGCTGACGTTACCTCCCTGTACACTAACATACCCCATAAGGATGGTATAGAAGCCATCAAACTACTTTTTAATAAAATACCACATGACCTAAGACCACCCAATTCACCACCTGTAGCATATATACAGATTATGATTGACACCATTCTGACAAACACGACGTTCCAGTTTGACGACCGCAACTATTTACAGATGACAGGGACATCGATGGGTACACGCATGGCACCACCATACGCTAACATATTCATGGGCACATTAGACGAAGCCGTCACTGGACAATTTAAAGACAGCATCACGTTCTACATAAGATTCATCGATGACATTTTTTTCATATTCACAGGCACTATAGAAGATCTCGAACATGTTATAACATTTATGAACAACCTGCACCCCACCATTAAATTTACTTTTAACCATTAAGATACTTCCATTGACTTTATGGACCTAACTCTCTACAAGAACCATCTAGATAAAATACAGAACACAATTCACCGTAAACCCACCGACACAATGAGCCTTCTACATTTCAGTTCATACCACCCACATCATATCACATCAGGTCTCATTCACAGCCAAGCGATCAGATACAATAGGCTTATATCTGACTCCCACCACTTATATAAGGAGCTCCGCACATTAGCGCGCCAATTGGTTCTTAAGGGGTACCATCTTGATATTTTTAACAGGAACATCACTAAAGCCCTATTACACACACAGAAAGATCTTATCCACAAAAACAAAGAAGCCGATGACACCCACATCTTCCCCATAGTCACACCATACAATGAACAAGGTATACGTATCAACAACGTGATATTACACAACTGGCACCTTATCCACAATGACCCAGAACTCTGCACACTATTTCCACCGGTACCCACCCTCACACACACTAACACACTTTCCCTCAGAGATAGACTTATCCGCACTAAATACACTGCCAATCACAATAACTGAACATCCACTGTTTGCTCTAGTTTGTTTTCAGCTGGTAGGACGTACTTCTACCCCTACCTGCATGTTACAATTTTGTATTTCAATTATTTTACACATAAAATATACCGCCTATGTTGTTTATGTTTTTTACCTTATTACATGATCTATCAATAAGCCAAATTGTTATATTATTATTCGTTCGACGCTTACAGTTTATAATTTGCTTATAAATACACCAGAAAATTACTAGAGGGCTTTTGTTTATACCCCTTACACAAAATGCTTAGACATATTTACACGAGGATACTAAACAAATGATTTACACACTTAACTGCTATTTTAGGATGAACATGCTATAGAGATATTCCTTCGCCAAGCCACGGAGGACGCGAACCCATTATCTAACGTAAGTCTTGATAGAGAACGATACATCGTTTACAAAGAAATGAATGGAATATGCTTCCACCCTATGAATACCTGGCCACTATCCATACAAATAATATTCTGAAACATAACTATAGCTGACACTGAAACATTCAAAATGACACTTTTTTCATTGGTAACGGATGCTCTCCATACTTAATTTTCAAATTCCTTATTCTCGGCTTTAGAAAAAACCGCGCAAAATATAAAAAAAGAATATACCAACTGCTGTGGCTAGCTAGAAACATTGAAAACCACTCAAATAGATGGTTTTATTTTGACATTTATCTCAATTCTATGAGGTATTTAAACTTGGACCCTTATCCATGTGAATGGAAAAACCTTGAAGATAAACAAAATGATTTATCCATATTTTATTTAGAATAAAAAAATAAAATATCACAATGAATGCATTTTATATCTGACATAATACATGCTAACTACACAAGGACTACAACAATCAAACTTTGCTATACACTTTTTACATATGGAACGCCCCAAAACAAGACAAAAATAAATTAAGTTTAGCATGCGTTCTTTACAAGACAGATCCATCTGTTTATCACTTTTACCACCCTTTAGGTGGTAGATTAGCTACTTTACTTACTTCCTTTTAATTTTTAATTTTTTTTTTCCTATTACCTTCTAGTCACTCTAATAGCTTATACCATGTATTTCGGTTATACTTTTTGTATTCGACTACCATATTGTTAGATTTTTTTGATCCTAAGAAAAATTTATCTGACGTCGATAAGCCAGTTTGTTTTAGTTTTGCACTATACAGTCTTCAATAGCGTTCTTATGGCTATTATGTAAACAATCTTTGTTTTTCAACTTGATTTTTTAAGTCCGCTAGATACTCTTTGATCGATTACGCGTTTATGACCTGTATCGGTCCACTCTCATATAGTATTTTACATATTAAATTATTATTCATTTCTGGTGTATCCACTAATTATATTGTGTGTTAGCTGGCTATCTTGAGTTTCAATCTATTTATTTATTATCTAATACTATTTTCAGTTAGGAATTATCTCTATCTATCAGGTGAGATTTATATTCTCTGAACAAATTGTCTTACTAAACTCCACGTTTGTTTACCACGTACTATTTTTATCCTAGTTTAAATCGTTACGAGTCATGATTTCCTGGATTGTGAATATACACACACACACACATATATATATATATATATATATATATATATATATATATATATATATATATATATATATATATATATATATATATATATATATATATATATATATATATATATATATATATATATATATATATATATATATATATATATATATATATAAACAGATATATATTAGGCATTACTTTATTAAAAAATGGTAAGTCACTTTGTAGTATTATGTGCTATCTGCTGCTTCTTATTTATTTTGTTGTCATTGTCACTATTCTATATGCTCTATTGTCACTATTTTGTATAGATATGTTCAGGTGTATGTATGTATGTATGTATGTATGTATGTATGTATGTATGTATGTATGTATGTATGTATGTATGTATGTATGTATGCATGTATGTATGTATGTATGTATGTATGTATGTATGTATGTATGTATGTATGTATGTATGTATGTATGTATGTATGTATGTATGTATGTATGTATGTATGTATGTATGTATGTATGTATGTATGAGGGATATGTGTTTATTTACTTTTTTTTATTTTGTGAGTGCGTGTATTTACACACATATTTACAGCTATACCACGCGCATTCCTCACCACCCTCACGAGATCTCTAAGAATGTTGGAGCTGTTTTCAAAAACTGGGATAGGGATTGGTTTTTTTGGCTTTTGTAGTGTAGTCCTATTATATTGCAATATTGACTAGCATGACGTAGAGTGCAGGCAGTGAGATCTGTTGCAAGGATACGCCCCTGACGAGTGGCGTTAGTGCAGGTCTCGGGCTCTCCGAGACGTCATTGGTGATCGCAGTGCATTCCTGAGGAGGGGGATCACCATTTATCCACTACTAAATTATAATTGGTTATTACGGCACCAACATTTTTTTACCTCTTAAACCCATGTATTTTTGCGCTTTGTGAGCTTTTTATTATGAATTTGTTACATTAACGACATTTATATATTTTTTATGTTACACAGGTGATTATCAGTTATCAATTTTTTATCTAGAGTTTAGAACATATATAGTACCACATTTATTAGACACTTGTATGGTGCGATTATTTTAGTTATGAATACCATTATAAACAAGCGGATTTTTATTGACTTGTTTACTCATAGATAATTATTTCATCATTTGTTAAAAGATGACTAGAGTGTGATTTTTTATTCCCCTTTTCCTGAGTTGCTAACTTTTACTCTTCCAACTAAATAGTCTTTGCATTAATTTATATTTTTTTACCTAAATGACATCATCTTCAATCTGTTTTTATTTTCACATCTCCCAGGTCTACGTAACTGGACGGCTCCGTTGGTCACTTTTTGCGATCATTGTGTCGCATAAACAAAAATTAACTGTTTTTCTTTCAGTTGTTGAAAAATGGGGAAAGAGTAGTAAGCTAAAGAGTTTGCATTTATTAAAAATAATTTCTTAAAAATAATTTCTGCATAAATAACATAAGTATTTAAACATAAAATTGTGCCTAACCTAACTAAATCAATAATTTCACATATCTTATGCAACACTTTAGGTTACATAAAATAAAAGTTAAAGAATGAAAGTCCAAAAACATTTAATTCACTAAATTAAGGAGTTTTAATCAACTTTAATTTTTAACACTTAAGCACAAGTATAAAATGAATAACAAAAGTAAAAATAAAAACATATTTTCATTACAATTGTTTTTTATTAATTTAAAAATTTTTTAACTTGATATAAAGGTAAATATTAAAATTCATATTGACATAAGCGTTGACATGTATTGACAAGTGTGACAAGTGACAAGTTGCAAATGGTCATAATATAAGTCATCACTAAGTGTCAGAATAATGTGATAATAGTGGAGAATTCCAAAGGATTGGTGTATAAATTGTCAGGATAATTCCAAAGGGTTAGGGTTAAGGTTAGTATTAGTGTATAAATAATAGTAGCAATAATAAGTAGATTTATGTATAAATTGTTTCAGGATAATATGATGATAGGAGAGAATTCAAAAAGATTGATGTATAAATTGTGTCAGGATGTGATAATAGTTGAGAATTGTATAAACTGTATAAGGATATGTGATGATAGGATTGAATTCCAAAGGATTGATTTATAAGTTCTGCCAGAACAATCTGATAATAAGAGAGATTTCCAAAGGATTAATGTATAAATTCTAAATAATTGATAAAAAAAAACAAATAAAAGTTTTTATAGACTGAAGGAAAAGTTACAGTTAACACAAAATTAAGTTTTAATGGAGCAAAAAAATTATTAGAAAAAGTGTTTAATAAAAAAATAAGAAATAAGTAAATATGTTTAATGTAAACCTATGTATATGAATCATAGGATTATTTAGACATGGTAACTAGGTTTGAGCTTGGTAAAATTGGTAAATGATAACTAATAGAAGCTTGATGATTCTTGATAGATGATACCATTGTTAAAAAAAATAAGTAATAGGATAACCAACTCTGCAGATTATTAAGAATAATAACCTGCAGATTATCGATACAAAAACTTGGTTTAACGGCTTACTAATAAATTGAATTCCAAAAACTGTGTAAATGTTTTTGTTATAACCAACACAAAGTTTAAAAATTTTTTTTATCAAAAATAAGTAGTGCTGGGCATCACTACTAAAAAATTAAAAAAAAAATAACCGCTACTTTCTGCTTCTTTGCAAACCAGAAATCATGTTTGAGCAGCAACCATGTACTTAGAGAAAACATTTCAACAATAAAAAATCTTTGCAGTGAAAAAAAGGTTCAACTACATTTAAAATGCGTTTTTTTATTTTCTTTGAAAAAAAAAACTTAGTTGTCAAGTGTCAAAACTTGTGTTAATTTATGTTTAATTTATGTTTATTTTAATAGTATTTGTATTGATAAGTAAATCTAAATTAAAATTCAAAAGTAAAATAAAACATATTTATTGGTAAAATGCTTGTATAATACTTATATGTTGTGCTTGAAGTGAGGCGGGATGCATTAGGATTTATAAAGTATATTTACAGAAGAAGCAATATAAAATTGGTGCAGTAACAACTTTTCCTTTTGCACACAGAGTTAAGTTACAAACTTAAAAAAAGAATATAAATTTAAAAAGAATATAAAAGTAATCGAATAATTAAAGTTAAAGTTTATTTAGATTAAAATGTAATATAAATGTAATATATGTAAATGTAATGTATTAAATTAATTTGTATTACAAAAATAAAATAAAACTTCTGTTTCAATAAAATATACGTAAGGTAAAAAAAAAATAAAAATAAATAAATAAAAAATAAATACGTAAAGAATTGCACAGAAGATTGCAAAGTAGAAAACCAGACAAGGTGTACTAACTGTCATTTTTCTTATGTAAATAAAACCAACACACCTGTTGGTATATGCTGAGAAATAATAGGCTTTTCTCTGCATACTGCACATAGCTCACATACTAAAATTGATGGCTAAAATTTTTGGCTAAAAATGTTTTTAGTTATTTTTATTTTTTTAATACAAATTCACTCCCAAGAAAAAAACGGCGAATATGATCAGGGTGTTAGCCAGAAGTATATTTTTTACCATGTTTTTGCAATATTGGCAATATTTATTATTGTTAAAAAAAAGGGTCATTGAATTTTTGGTATTCACTGGGAATTTGGCGTTATACACCGTGCCATTGGGCTGGTTGATACCCTTATGATTAAGAGAAGCAACCCAAACAGATACTAACTTTGCAATGGATTGTATATATGTCATGAGAGGTTAGTAGTATATAGATTACAGTAAATAACTGAGTTTTGTTGGAGTTGAAAATCAAAAGTCATGGCAAGCCCCAAGCTGGTACAGTGAAGACATCAGATTCAAGATCAGCTGCCTGTTCTAAGCTATCAAAAAGAGAAAACTTTTTGTCAAGACAGGAGTATAAACTTGAGTGACCAACAAATAAAGTTACTTTAGATGTTAGATTGTCAGAAAGATCATTATTCTAGATAAGAAACAACACAGAACCAAGCATAGAACCTCAAGGTACCTCAGAAGTTACTGGAAATGAAGAAATATTGGTCTTCGAGGATGATTTTATTATTGCCGTTAGAAAAAAATGATTGAAAAATGGGCGATTCCAATTATTTTTATAAAACGCAACCATAAGTCTCAGTCGACCATAAGTCTCTTTACTGATTTTTATACCAGCCAAAGATTTTAAGTTATATATTTTAATAAGTTATGAACATTTCCAAAATTTTCTAATTCCAAACGGTTTCAAAGATATGACTGTTCAAACTTTGCCTTGAACCAACAAAAATTTGGGATTTTAAAAAATGGTTTTGGTCATTATTTCTGTTCTGTGTGCAATAGAAAGCTGAAAATATGTACACTTACATATTTTGAGGCAAGGAATCCAATAAAACAAATTAAAATATTTAAAAATAAACATGACACCTGTAATTTTGCCCATTATTGCAATTTTACTGGGGCGAGTTTAATTACAAAAATGCTGATTTAGCTTGATTTAATTTTTTTTTTTTTTAGATGTTGTTTTGAATAGTTTAGTTAGAGTTATTACAAAGAATTGGAGAATGGTCTTTTCTTAAACAGAAAAAAAAAAGGTCAAGTTTACTTAAATTTGTTACTTTGAAAGTTAAGTTTTTTCCTTTCAAATTCTTAAATCGAAACGAAAAAAAAAGTGGTAATCTCAAGTGTAATACACAGTAGTTGATGTTTAATACTTTTCGAAAAATTTACCACTTACCCTGAGCTTATTAAGACCCCCTCCTCCATTTATTGAACTTTATTCAAGGATGTGGAGTCATAAAAAAGACTCCAGTTTGAAAGTTGCAAAAAGATTTCTTCCTAGTTTTTAGTATCCAGGAGCTCTGAAAATATAAAAAAGGTTATGGACTACTAATACTTAGTTTTTTGAACAAGCAGTCTTTAGGTATAATGCCAGGAAGGACTCCGGCTTAAAAGCAATAACTTCCAAGCTATTAAATCTTGTGTTTTTTTCTTTTCACAGCTCATGTGTCAACCAACATATTTAGAGCTTTTGGACACCAGAGAAGTAAAATAGAGATATAAAGCCAGAGTCCTTTTGGGAATCCACATTCTGAGACCATTCAAGTCGTAAAAATTAGAAAATATCAACTCACTTTAAGAAGTAAAAAAAAATCCTACCTTCCTGTTTATTAATACCTCATTCTTTCCCTTTCCCCCTTCCTATCCCCCTCATTTATTATATGTGAACAAAAACTTGATTTGTCTATTGATTGCAAGAGTTTAACAAGTTTATAAGGATAAATTTTGTTTGATTATTTGACCAGTATGTTTCATAATCATTTCTCTTCCTTTATTTAAAACTTCCTTCACAACTCCAAACAATTGAAAAAGATAACGCACTATTAGAAACATCACCTCCTGAATTACCAATAACACTTACCACTATTGTAATGCATTGCCTAACTGAAAGTCGCTTGCTTATTGCAGTGAGAATTCTTTTCTTTAAAATAATTTTAGGTAAAAAAACAAAGGAAGATTATTTATATCTGTTATGATATTCTAATGATTTTTACAATCTGACTCTGAACTAGGTTTAAGGCTCAATTTTATAAACTATTAAATCCCAAATTAAATAAAATAATAAATGCTCCATTATATAAAACACATTGTAGCACATATAATCTAGAAAGTGATAAAATAATGAAATACAAATATTGATTGTAACAATTTTATTAAATATTGGTGTTTTTTACTAATAATTGTCTCGTCCAAATGTTGGCCACTGGTCAATAAAAAAGCAACTGTTTATTATTCATAACTATTAACTTAGTAAGCAAAACTTGTTTAGTCTTATAATAAAAATTTAATAAAATTCTTAGAAACATTAAATAAAAAAGTAAGATTATAATTCTGAATTTCCTCATTAAAATTATCTACTACAAAATTATATTTGACAATGTTTTTTACTTCTCCTTTAGGAAAGACCACAAAACAATTCATATTGTTTCTTACATTTGCATTTTTTAATTCAACTCACCCACATTAAAACTTTAATAATTTAGCAAGTCAACAACAAGTTAAGGAACAATTTGATATGGTCAAAGCTTTTTCAGTTTCATTACTGTCAAATTACACACATTTGCTTAACACAATGTGGGATAAAAATAAAAGGATGGATGGGAATTTTTATCCAAGTGTAATAAATGGCGGGAGATAAGAATAGAAGGAGATGAGGTAGTCTTAGCAAACAAGTGAGTGGAAATTTTTCTTTTTTCCTATAAGTCATTTTATAATTTTTAAGAGCTAAATGGATCTCAAAAATTAGAAAATAATAACTTTTTCAGATTTGGGATTCAGTTTCTTAGTTTGCAGTTTCTTGGTTCGTAACAAGTAAAATTTAACAAACAGAGGGAGGGGGTCTTAATAAGCTCAAGGTAGGTGGTAAAATTTTTCGAAAAGTATTAAACATCAACTGCTGTCTATTATGCACTTGAGAGTACCACCTTTTTTTTTCTTTCATTTTTCATATTTCCTGTTTTTTAAGTAACAAATTTAAGTAAACTTGACCATTTTTTTTTTCTGTTTAAAAAAAGACCACTCTCCAATTCTTTGTTTATTGATATAAATGCTTAGTATATTCAGAGTATATTTATTTAAAATGTTAGCTAATAGAGCTTAAAAAACCCTATATTTTATATAAAGTTTACTTAGCTGGATTAGTTAATAATATATATATATATATATATATATATATATATATATATATATATATATATATATATATATATATATATATATATATATATATATATATCACTTTTTATATCATGATGGTATCTTATATGGAAACAAGAAAAATTTAGGTACAATTTTATCATTTTAGATGGTTTAAAAGCACTTATCACACTCTAAAAAAAGTTAAAAATTTCTACCCTATGGTAGGATACGTGGCATAACCTTAATATGGCATAATTTTCTATTTTCTATAACCTAAATTATATTGAAAAAATGACTTTATATTCACTTTTCTTACCTAAATGTATAACTTTCTACTTTAGAAGGTGGAAATTTTGGATGTTTAAAGGTATAACTTTTTACCTTAAAAGGTAGAAAATTATACCTTACTAAGAGTATATCACATATCCTATCCTACGGTAGAACTTCTATCTTTTTTTTAGAGTGCAATACCAACAATAAACATTGTTTAAAAAAGTTTTTCTATTTTTATTATTAAAACTTATTCAGTAAATAAAATTTATTTCAAAACAATAAAGATTTTAAATTGTATATATAACTTAAAAAAAGTACATCAAAGCTACTTTAACTAAAATTCAAAAGAATATAATGTTATGTTCATTATGTTCATATATAATAGCAAATAAAAAAAATTATACTTGATGCAAAAAAAAATGATGCGTAAAAGTCTGCTACTAAACATTGCATCACTAAAGTACATAATCAAATAGGATTTAAAAAAAAAGCAGTGTATTAAATTAAGCTACAGAATTCTATTTCAAATCTTGACTATAAGTTTAAGCCATGATTTAGTATTTATTACATTGAATGCAGAAAAAAAACCTCTCCTTTTCGAGAGAAACAACAAAAAATCTTCAATTAAAATCTAAGGTTATCTTCAATTAAAATAAGATATCCCATGAATATTCTATAGCTCTAAAGTCTGCTGCAGTGTATGATTATATACTTAACTAATCTAGCTGATTTTATCACAATTGGTGCCACTGTTTGTGGTGTGACTGCATCACAAACATTTCTTTTACTTTAGAAAGCAATCGGAATTAGTAAATTCTTAAAAGTTGTTGCTTGTAAATTTCGATGAAGCTTCAGTTAATTGCAAGTTGTAAAGGCATTTTAAATGAATTATTTATACCTGATCAACCACATTAAAATAAGAAAACTTGTTACTGTCTTATTCAAATATGATTTATCCAACTTAAAACACACAGATAAAAAAAGATATATGTAGAAGGATAGTATGTTTATACTGTGGAATAATATTGCTTATATATTCTATGAAGACAGAGAATGTGGTTTTTGTATTTTACCTAAACTTATTTTTGACCATATAAAGTTGACAACATATTTATTAAGAAGTATTAAACTTGCTGCCTAAGTTATATGTTTTTACTGTATTAAAAAATTTATTACATTATGGAAAAGCTTATTTGAAAGTTAATTTTGACAAAAATATTTGACTATGAAAATAACCGTTTAGTAGGTTTAAGTCATCACACTTCCTTTTTAAGGTTTATCTTTTAAAATAAAGGGTGTTTTTTAATTAATCTTATTTACATATCAAAGAAATAAGTTTAACTTTTTTAAAATTTTTACGTTATCTTTCTTATAAAATCTTCAAACTTGTATATAAAGTGTTAGACTGCACATTAAGCAGTAACCAATTACAATAAACACTAATTGTAGAATAAGAGATACCAAAAACATTCCCACTAAGTCATAATATAATATTTTGTTTAGTAATGTAGTAGGATACAACTTTATAATATCATTGGCAAAAAGATTTGCTACTTTAAAACTTTAAAGAAAATCACAATTTTGGCTATGGTTTTAAAAAGAACTTGTTGTTTTGAGGAAATATTTTGTAAATTAACTAAGGTGTAATGGCTTCTTCTAAAATAATTGAAATATTTATACTTGATTTTAAACTCAGTTTATAGCAGGGTACCATTTATCTGAAGTAAGCTTTACTGCAGTCTGAATTAAATAATTTTAAAACCTAATAGGTTAAATATGAATTGTTGATTTTTTTTATTCTTTCTTAAATTGTTTAACAGTAATCTTTTCCTTGTGTTTGGTGTTGAGACGACCAGTTAATTTGTGATATAAATCGTTTCTTGCAAAACAAACACATAAAACAAACATAGTTTCTTGCAAAACAAACACAATACACTTTCTTCGCTTTGGTAAGGATAAATTAAATTAGGTAACCTAACATTTGAAGTAAATTTGAGGTCTGCTTCCAACAAATAGCAACTCAGTAACAGCTAAAACAGCAATCAATTCATTCAAAATATCAAAGTCTGTGCAATAAAATATCAGTTAAAAAAATATTTGATGCACTCTCAGTCCAGTCACCCTGTAAAGTTCAAGTTATTTTGCAAAATCCATAGACATCGGCCCACGTTTCCAGACTAGTTAAATACTATGACTATGCTCTAACTAAACTATTTAAAACAACATCTGAAAAAAAAAATTGAACTTCATTGGCATTTTTGTAATTAAACTTGCCCCAATAAAATTGTGATTATGGTCAAAATTACAGGTGTTATGTTTATTTTTAAATATTTCAAGTTGTTTTATAGTATTCCTTGCCTCGAAATAAGTAAGTGTAAACATTTTCAGTTTTCCATTGCACACAGAACAAAAACAATTACCAAAACCATTTTTTAAAATTGCAGATTTTTGTTGGTTTAAGGCAAAGTTTGAAGAGTCATACCTTTGAAACCGTTTGAAATTAGATGCTAAAATTTTGAAAATGATCATAACTTATTAAAATCTATGAGTCTTAGGGTTGCATGCCCTGGATGTTTTCACATGGAATCGCCCTAATGCCAAAGACTTTCCCACATACATCATATAAAACAAGTTTAAGAAACAACTTGCCAAACTTTATTGAAAGCTTTTGATGTCAAGAGCCCTTGCCTCACTGCCTCCATTTAATACACAATAGAATCTTTGAGTTACAGCAGTTAGCAAGTCAGCTTTAAAACGAGAAGATCAAAAACCATATTTATTGCCAGAGAGTAAATTATAAGACTTAAGATGTCTTATTTAATTTCGTATTTATTACAAGATGTAATATTTTTTATATAAATGACATTTGTATAAAAAGAGTCATTTAAAGAGGGATAAATGATCTTGAAAATTGAGTGAAATGTTGAAAAAAAGAAGAATGATAAATAACAAAGGGAAAAATGAAAAAAAAGGTGCTAAGTAAAAAAACATAAAAGAATGGTCAGAGGATTCAAACCTGATTTCAGAATAAATAGGTGAATTGATGTGTACAGGGTGGCCACTCAAATTTAAAAATGAAATCTTACGACTTTTCCGTGATCTTCATAAACTTTTATGATAAATCGCTAGAGTAAAATATTCAGTACTTGCCATGCACTAAGCATTTGCAACTTGGTCATTATAAAACATGCAAACCAAAAACTAAATGGTAGAATGTTCTGAAATGCCTAAAAAAACTTTTCTTTTACTTCTCTGACACTGCAAAAATATCTTTTTAAAAAAGGACTTAGACTAGACATACTAGAACTTTTCTTTGCATCCTAAAAATATTACAAGTAGAAAAAAAATATATATATTTTAAAAAGTTCCATGAATTTTCCATGACTTTCTAAGAAAATTTAGAAACTCCTTGACTTTTTCCTTGACCAAATAAAATTCCATGACATTTCCATGACCAGAGGCCACCCTGTGTGTAAGTATATGTGCAAGCCAAGCATGATGGAGTCTTTGCAAATCATCACTGCGAAGATTAAGATTAGAGTTAAGATTAATTAAGAAACTCACTGCTATAGAGGAATTAGATCAAAAAAGTTTTGTGGTAAAAGATTACAACACTTGTCAAACATTATCTGCAGAGTAGTCCAAGATCATCTGTACACTTTTTTTCAAGATCACCTGTATTTTTCTTTCACACTAATAACATCTTTCCAATATTATCTGAAAATTCAACAACCCTAAGAACATCTTTAGAAAGATGTAACTACATCTGGTAATTTTAATCCAAGACCAATAACATCTGGAAGAATTTTCTCCAGATGTAGTTACATCTGAAAAAATTCTATATGTAACTACATCTAAATAAAATTATTAGTTCATTCATACTAAAAATAACTTTAAATCTACAGAAGTAGTTGCACAAATGTTATAACACTTTGATAATTTAAAAGATGTAACTACATTTGCAATATTCATTTCATTTTTGTACAGATATTATTAGACAGCAATGAAATTTCAAATGTTGTTGGGAGATGTTATTATACCACATTATATTTAAAGAAGTTGCTGGACAGAGCGTTTTTTAACAAAAAAAAAAAGACAATATTTGCCGTAAAACACATAAAAAAATAGGTCCTCAAATTTTAATTTGGGCGGCACCCAAATACGGTTGACGCTGTCAAAAAGAGTCTTAAATAGCCCCATTGCAGATGTTATTAGACATGGAAAAAACTGATGTTGTTACCCTGATCCTCTTTTGATACAATAAGTAAAATTTTGAAAAAGAAAAGAAAATGAATACAAAATTTTAAAGCATAAATATAAAAAAAGTATAAAAACTTTCCTTCATTTAAAACTGAAAAAAAAAATTTACTATTGAAAGGGTACTTTCTCTTTTATCTTAAGAAAAAAATAACCAACTCCTTTTACATACAAAACTTAAAACCTTTTTACCTGCTTTTTGTCAATTGACAATTGTAGCTGTCCTGTCTAAATGGATTTTTGAATTTATGCATGTTTTTCTTAGAATTGAAAACACTGTGGTGATGAACATGATTTTCTACAAGATCTTTTTCATACAACATCGACCATTTATCTTTTTCTATTGGACTTTCTCCTAAGTGACAAACAAATTGCAAAATGCTACCATACTTCCTTTGCAATATTGCGTAAAAAAGAAAAACAACAAAAAGAGTGATGAAGATCAAAGATATGATTTAAAAAAATGATTTAAAAGAACTAAAAAGTAATAGACAAATGTATAAATATATGTATATATATGTATATATATATATATATATATATATATATATATATATATATATATATATATATATATATATATATATATATATATATATATATATATATATATATATATATATATATATATATAAATATATGTATATATATGTATATATATATATATATATATATATAAAATATATATATATATATAATATATATATATATATATATATATATATATATATATATATATATATATATATATATATATATATATATATATATATATATATATACACACATATATTAGGGGTAGTCATTTTGAGGGAATTTTTGAAAACGAAGTACATACCCAGCTAAAGTTGGAGCAAATATGCTAAAACTTTGTCAAAATTTTTTTTAGGTCAATCGGGTGACTTTTAAGTCTCCCTCAAGACTAAAGTTGTTAAGAAATTGAACTTCAAAAAAGGAAAAATAGGGTGTGTTCAGAGTGTTTGAGGGGGATTTAAATGAAAAAAATATTTCAATTTTTTTTTTTTTTTTTTTGTTATTTGTTATCTATATTTTCATTTTAAAAGGGCATGTCATCATGTTTTTTACATATTCTTGGTTAAAACGATATTTACGAAAGGAAAAAATAAAATTTTTGTTACGCAAGAGGTTATGAAAATCGGCAACGATAAAAAAATTCTTATAAAATAATGCAGAAGAAAATGTGCTGAAGATCCTGCACTGTATTTTTAAGTCACTAAGAGTTTTTATAAAGTTTTTATAAATTGTACGTGAAATTGCGTTACATTATTTTATTTTTGTAAATAACTTTCGTATTTACTTGATTGTTATTAATTGAATTACAATATAAAGTAAAATTTTATTGAAGTTTTTAATTAATTACAGACCATTAAATATATTTAGATTGAATACAAAAATGGAAAAAAAAAATTGTAAAAGATATTGGGAAGAGGAAGTTTCTCAGATCAAGCAAAAACAAACTTTTTATCATAAATGAGGCTAAACCAGCTATTACATGTACATATCTAATTTAAAAAAATTGTTTTGAATTTTAAATTTTTTGTTAAAAATTAAAATATTGATTTTTTTTTTCTTAAGGTTTTCAACTCCCTACTGGAATGGATGTTCTTCAACACATTGTGTACAGAAGATCACTACTTCCTCATAATGTTAAGAAGTCAGCAATTTTATCATGCCCTCCTTACAAGATTCAGGGTTACAAGAGATGTGAAGTAGATGATTGTGAATGCATTTTAGGCTTAATTAAAAGACCATGGCTTAAAGCGGGATTTCAAGTAATGTCAGATAAAAGTATTATCAAGAACCTTATGAAGATGGACAAGAAGTATTCAAATTTGAGTAGAAATAAATGTAGAGGAACAGCTAGAGACAAGGTTAATCAAGGGGAGTTTATTTCATTTTTGAAAAAGCTGTTTTGGATTGGTTCTACAGATTTAAAGAACCAAATTAGGAAGGATAAAAAACGCTCAGATAAAAATAAGCACAATGATTTAACTTTTTTGGAAGACCAGGAAGGACCGAGACATTTTAGTTTGGGATCAAAAGATAGAAAATTTAGCAAAAAGGTTTTGTGTTGTTTTTATTGGGTTAATTTGACGTTTTTTATTCAAATTTGCTAATTTAACATACATTATTTGTTAATACACATACACTATGTTAAAACAAATTTTAGGTTTCTGAAGGTGTGAGGAAGAGGACAAGGCTAGAAGATGAATCTCCTAAGATTGACACTACCTCAGAATTAGACTTGAGTTTCACTGACACTAGCGCTGATTCTGATTCAGAATTTGAACCCGAAGTTTGGCATCATAGAAGAGCAGATGATTGCAACATTTTTGCCAAAGTCCCTAAGAATATTTTTGATGGAAATGTATCTATCATAGCTACAGCAAATGATGTCTCCCCCAATGTCTTACAAAAAGTAACTGGAGCAATTCTTCAAGATTGTGAAGTTGATATCGCAAAATGCAAAGCCAGTGCTTCAACAGCATTAAGGAAGATGAAAAAAACTGCAAAGGATACTGCAGAAATTGCTAAATTAGATATAAAGAAGGCCGTGGAAAAAAGCCGTTATCCCTGTATAATTTATTTTGACGGAAAGACTTTGTTTGAAATGAATCAGGGAAAAAAACTGAAGAATGAAAGATTAGCTGTGTTCGTTAATATCGAGGGGGTGTCGCATCTTCTTGGAGTACCTGCCTTGCCGTCTTCTTCAGGTGAAGATATGTATATAGGAATCATGAAAATACTAGAAGAATATGACCTCATTTCAAAAGTATGCGGAGTATGCTTTGATACAACTTCAATTAATACTGGTTAAAAGAAAGGATCACTTATTAGGATTGCAAGAGAGGTTGACAAATACCTTCTTCTACTAGCATGTAGGCATCATATCATTGAGCTTAGAATGGTTCATTTCTGTGAAGCAGTGATAAAAGAGAATAGCGTAGGGCCTGAAAATCCTTTAATCGTAAAGTTTAAACATGTTTGAGAACCCTAACTTCAAATACGACGAAAATAACCTGACCTCTCTTGATTGGAAAACCGTGGAAGGAACAGTTTTGAAGGAAGCTGCAAAGAAAACTTTAGATTACTGTGAGACTTATATTACTAAAAAATGCAATATGAGGAATGACGGAAGAGAGTTGGCTGAGCTAACCATGCAGTATTTATCCCCTTCTGCACATTTCAAATCAAAGAAAACTGGAGCTGTTCATCATGCTAGGTTTTTAGGCAAGAGTTTATACTACCTTAAACTTCAGCTTTTGTGCAAGCAACTGACATTTGTGCAAGAAAATGATAATCTACGCGAAGATTTAAAACTCATCTGCGAGTTCATAGTATGTTTTTACACAAGGTGGTACCTTCAAGCACATAAAGCAATTCAATCTCCTGCGTCTGATCTTGATGCAATCTTTCAGATGAAAGAGTATAAGAAAGTTTGCTCCAATCCGGAGGCAGTAGACACAGTGTTAGCATCTCTTTATAAGCATACATGGTATCTTGATTCAACGATTAATCCCTTGGCTCTTTGGAATAAAAATATTTCTATGGATAAAAAACAGCCATTGCAGAGGCTTTGCTTTCCTTCCAAATGCCAGATTTCCAAATGCCATATTTTTTTAAACATACAAGCAAAGATCGAATAGACAAGATTAATATCATAAATAATATGAAGGTACCAACCCTCTCTCATTTGGTTAATGAGTTTTCATATTTAATTTTTTCAATGATAGGGTTGGATAATCAGAGAGTGAGAGACTGGTTGTCACTTCCACCCCAATATTGGCACACCCAGTCCTCGTTTAAGAATTTTGAAAACTTTGCCAAAATGTTAATTGTTGTCAATGATCATTCTGAACGAGCAATCGGAATGATGCAGCAGTTTGTACAAAGATTCGAAAATGAGGATGACAAGCAGAACAGACTTTTAACTGTCGACAAAGTAAGGTCAACTTTCATGGTTTTTGGTGTGGGAAAAAGTAATACTACAAAAAAAAAAACTATCAGAAAGCCTGAAGTCACTCTCTAAATTAAAGAAAAGGAAATTGTAGATTTAGGAAATTGTTATTCATTTTAAAATACTTATTTCAATTAATGCATAATTTTTGTCTTGATAGTATTTGTAAAGATTTTTATTAAATGGTAAATTACTTGTTTAGTTCAAAATAGTTTGTTTTTTTGGTTGATTTAAGCGGGAATTTTTACGTCTGTCCATCTGAATGAACTTTAAGTATGAAAATACATAATTTGCTGATTTCGTAAATTGCGTAAATTAAACTTTTCATTTTTTGATTTCTTAAATATCGTTTTAACCAAGAATATGTAAAAAACATGATGACATACCCTTTTAAAATGAAAATATAGATATCAAATAACAAAAAGAAAAAAAAAAATGGAAATAATTTTTTCATTTAAATCTGCCTCAAACACCCTGAACACACCCTATTTTTCCTTTTTTGAAGTACAATTTCTTAACAACTTTAGTCTTGAGGGGGACTTAAAAGTCACCCGATTGACCTAAAAAAAATTTTGACAAAGTTTTAGCATATTTGCTCCAACTTTAGCTGGGTATGTACTTCGATTTCGAAAATTCCATCAAAAAGACTTCCCCTAATATATATATATATATATATATATATATATATATATATATATATATATATATATATATATATATATATATATATATATATATATATATATATATATATATGTATATAATATATATGTATATATATATATACATAAGATTGTTCCGAAAATGATGGGTAGCCTAAAAACCCAAAATTTCACATTTCAGCCCAAAACTTCAACCCCAACCCGTGTCCTAAATCCCTAAACTTTTATTTTACATATATGTTCAGAAAAAAAATCGTACCCATGATAACAAGTTTAATATGGGGATTAAAATATCATAAATATTAATTTTTCACATTTATTGGTATTTCTCATGTATAGTATTATTGGTATTTCTTATATTGAGTAACTATCAAAATTATTCTAAAAAAATAACAACACATTTTCTAACTTATTATAGATTTGAATATGAAGGAATAAACAAAGCTATTACAAACTGATTTAAATAAGGAAAAGTAATTAGGGGAGAGTTGCCTTAATTTGAACACTTAACGAATATTTATTAACCAAAGATGGCTTAACCATGAAAACATTTATGATTTGAATAATACAAACAGACATCCCTACTATACTTTTAAGCACAATTTGACTTAATTGATTAGACTGTTATTGGAAATAAATGTGTTTTTGCAAAGGTACCATTTTGTTCCAATCAAGGCAACTGGTTCCCTAAATTAGAACACTTTGATTCCTTAATCAGAACAGGTTAATTTAAAAAAAAAACAACAACAGTAAAATCAACAAAAATTGGTAAAAAATGATTTTTATCTTTACAGTAAAAATTTAAACAGTTAATTTAAAACTTATTATAGGATTACTATTACCCTGACAAAATTAAAGTCTACAAACAAAAAATTGCATAAAAGTTTTAACTGTTATGACGTTCTCCTAATTTATTGATTAAAAATCACTATATAAACCGTAATAATAATAATAAAGTTTTATTTTAGGGTTTATGGTTGTTACTAAGTATTTTTAAATTGCACTCAAACTATTTTTACAACCCTTTGATTTTATTACTGATTAGGTAAAAAAAACTTTAATGTTCCAATCAAGGAAACTTTGGACTATTTTGTTTTATCACTGCAATAACATGCTTGCAGCAACTTATAAGATAAGTTTATATTGATATTTTGCATTTTAAATTCCATCAAATTAAACACAAAAAAATGTATAACCTATAGCACCATAAGTTTACCAAGTGCAGCCAATATAATGTGAATGCAAAATTAGATCACTGAAAAAAAATGACGCAAAAAAACTTTAAATCAATGGTACAAATGCATTTTTTGAGGAATAACTTTCAAAATGTGTCAAAAAGTAGAAAATAATGCGTTTTACTAAAAAAATGCAAAATACAGCCATTAGTCATTTTTTTTCAAAAATAAATGCAAGTGTTCCAATTAAGGGGCTGTTCCAATTTCGGCAACTCTCCCCTACATCGGTAAAAGTTTGCTTAATGATTATTGAAAGTTACCTTTCTGAAATTAGTAAAACATTTTCTGTGGTTTTCAACTACTTTTAACACACTTTGCTTGTTTTTTTTATATTTAGTGAGGGACAATGAAAAGTCTTGCTTCAATTTTACACCTCTCTCAGCAACCTCATTAACAATTCTAATATTTTTTTAAAAGTTCATTGCTTTAAGATTTGTTTGTTTTCCTCTTATTTTTGCACAGGAGTTTTTCAGCCACTCAGTGTTCACACCAAGGATTTCAAAAAGAAGAGTTTTGTCAATAAAAGAATTTTTGTATTTTTAGGTTAATGTACCTTTTTTCAGTTCAACACATTGGTAGAATTGGAGTTTCTTAACAATACAATTTTTTCATTGTCAGACAACATTTTTGGAAACAATGAAAAACTGCAATCTCCTTGGTTAAATACCAAAAATGATTTTTAAATATTTGAGATATTTTCTGATATTTCCTTGTTGATAACTTTGAAGTCCTGCAAATCTTTGAAAAGTTTCGAATCATTAAAAGGAGCGTCAACTCCAAGCGGACATGTTAACCAGTGTTTGACATACACAAGAGCATTAAAAAGACATATCTCTCAGCTTTACAGTAGTTACCTCATTATTGTCTAAAGAGGTACATTTTAGCAGTTTATATCAACAAACTATGATTTTATTTCATCTTCTATTATGGCCCAATTTTCTTGATATTATCGATGAAACAAAGTTTTCGAAATGTGTCTAAATCAACTTCGCTACTTTTTAGTATTGCAGCTGTGATCCCGGTTGCTTGATTATCTTTAGCTTTTAAAGGATTAGTAAGTGATCTTACAAACAGTTTTTTCTTTGGCTTTTTTTAGGGGAAGAAATTCTGTATCTGTATAATCTAGATCATCATCTAGAATCTTCTAAAAATTGCTCTATAACTTTTTTTTTGTACTTTTCACTTGATTGTTTCCTTTTTTTAAAACTTTGCAATTTTCGTCTATAATCTTTGTCAATAGAGCCTAAAACGACTTTTTTACTATCCTTTAAAGCAGCTAAAAACTTCATATCTTCTTTTTATTTAGTGTTCCTTAATTATATCACTTAAAAATATCAGTTGCTTCTTGATGTACAATATAAAACTCTTGTAGTCAATTTAAAAACGTCTGTGATTTTTCATCAATTCTATCTTAATGCTTGGTTAAGGTTCTATATGAATAAGGTTCTATATGAATTTTTTTACTTTGTCTTTCCTCTATATTTTTTCTCTAATATAGCACACAGCTCGTCCGTTATATTACTAAATATAACTGTATTACTAATAGAATACTTATCATGTTTCACAGGCCCTCCTTTCAAAAAGAACAATAAAAAATTTGAAACAAGTAATGCATATATTTTTTAAAATGTGTTTTTGTGAAGAAACCCTAGGAACTTTGAAAATGAACCCAGCATTTTAGTTTATGTTCAACATGCTTAAAGGCATGTGGTATGGTTGATGTAAATGATTAGTACAAGGTATCACAACAAAAATACTTAGTTTTCATCAACAAAACTAGGGAGGACATCTGGTTGTAAAAATTCCTCAATCCTTCTATTACATTATTTAATGTAGAAGATAGAATTATGAAACCTGTACAAACCATATAAGTTAGAAAATAGTATTAAAAATGATAGTGATAAAAGTTCCTTAGTTAAACTTTAGAGTTTTTTAACGCAGTTACTGTCTTTTTTTTTGTGGAGAGTTTGATAGAAAATTGGAAAGTTATTGAGTGCACAATAACTTGTTATTGAGAGTTTGATTAGTATCAATATATATATATATATATATATATATATATATATATATATATATATATATATATATATATATATATATTCTACTAATAACAAATCAAGTAATATATATATATATATATATATATATATATATATATATATATATATATATATATATATATATATATATATATATATATATATATATATATATATATGTATGTATGTATGTATATATATATATATATATATATATATATATATATATATATATATATATATTCTATTAATAACAAAATAGTAATAATATACTATTGTTATTATATTCTATTTATTAAAAAAGATAAATTACCAGGACTTCTTAATCTCTTTAAAGATTTACTAGCTTCTATCTTCATAGTGCATTCTTTTGATAAACTTAAATCATCATTTTCTACAATGCATTTATTTTGATTTAAACTTTTGGTTGTTGATTTGTTTGGAAGACCAAATAAAGAATCTTTGGGCTTGTTCTCTTGTGTTCTTAATTTAGAACTGTTGATGTTTTTTTTTTGGATAGTTGATTCACCTTTAGATGCTGCAAGCCATTGTTGTTGTGAGTCAAAATTCTGATAAAGGTGAGTAACTTTTTTTGCAGGACCCGACTGAAGTTCAATATAAAAATTTTTAATAAAGAATCTTTTAATAACTAACCCTAAATAAATAAAAAAAACTATAAAACATTTTCTTACAGCAAAATCTGTCAAATTTAAAAGTCTTTTGTGACTGATAGGATCAATATTACCCAAAGCAATGTTTAACGCCAGATCATCTGTAATTTTACTAAAAACTCTTGTTAAGAAAGTGCATGCAATAAAGAATCATACAAAAGATTAAATAAAATATAAATATCATTAAATACACATAAATGATGGATAAACAGAACATAAACTGTCCATATTAACATCATTGTGGTTTAAGCATATGTGTTGGCAATTGTACATATATTGTGTGAGGAAGGAAACTGTTAATAATTTATTTGTAGCTAGTTATATCTGGTAGTTAATAAATTTTTATAAATTTATTCTTTAATATTTACATTTATGTATTTAAGCCTCAATTTAATTTACAAGCATTAATTTTAACAAACTAAATATTTTAATGGTTATATTTACTTGTACCTGGTTATATTTACCTGGTATAATTTTTGTTTATATCTGGTTATCATAATAGTTGGTTAGCAAATTATTTGCAAATATTGATTTTAAAAGAAAAAATAAATATTGATGAATGCTGCAATATTGGATTTCGAGAAAAAGGTGTAGTGGCTTGCTATAGCTCCATTTCCTTCTCAAAAAAGTAAAACAATAGATTTCTTTTGCAAAATAAATTTAGAAAAATTTCAGCTGTTTTTGAATAATTAAAAAATAAAATGAATTACTACGATTACATAAATAATTATTGTTACCATGTGAAAAGATGTTTGTTTCTAGAATATGCCAGATCTAGCTTTTTGAACCAGAATTCAGAGATGAATTCTATGCATAGTGTTAGTTTCTTCATGTTCAATTATTATATAAGGCCAGAACTACCTTCTTAGGGATCCTATATTAAAATTTGGGTCTCCTAATGAAATTTTTTTATATGGCTAGGCTTTGAATGTTTTTACATTTAAATATTACTGTGACCATTAGTGAAATTTCATAAAGGAGAAATTAAAGTTTTCATAAACCTTTTATTTTTTATTGTATTATTTGAAAATTTATTGACCAGATTAATTTAAAAATAAAATATGAGTTTTTGAATTTCTGTATTTTGTTTTTCTTTTTGTTCTTAAATAAGTAGCTCAGATTTTAAAGATTTCATATTTTAAAAAACTTTTATCTTATAACAATTTAAGTCTAATTTTTTTGTGATTTTCTTTGTGGGCTATTGTACTTTGTCTCTGTTAAAAACAGCACTTCCTTTATAAGCTCGAGGATTCAGGCAAGCATGTAAGTTTATATTTCTTTTCTTTGATTTTAAGTCATCCCTCACCCTACCCCATTGTTTCTTCTTTGTTTGCAGCTTTTTAATTTTTTTAATTTTTTTTATTTAAACATATCAATAAAAATTTACAAATCTCATCGTAAATTAATAGAATTTGGTTAGTTGTCACTCATATAGTTACAAATTAGTCAATGGAGTGACACCTAAAAAACATAAAATTCTTGAAAAAATAAGTAAATAATAATTTTATATATATATATATATATATATATATATATATATATATATATATATATATATGAGAGAGAAAAAAAGAAAAGATTGTTAAACAAATAATAATTAAATATAATAATAACATAAAATGTAGCAATAATAACACAATAATAAATAAATATAATATAGATAAATAACAAATAAAGCAAAAATCAAACCACTCATTCGTTAAAGAAATTATATATTGAAGACAACTACAGTACAGAGAGAAATTATAAAGAAATACACTCCAACAATATATTTTTAAATTGAATTTTGCTGAGTAAACAATCCGCAACAAGGGGATAGTTTTTTAGACTTTTTTAATAATGCAGGAACACGCTGGTTCCATTGGGAAATACATTGTTGTTTTATGGAAAACTTACCATATTTAATTGTGTTGAAAAAAGAAGAGTATGGCTTACTATTTTCTGCATTCCTGGTATGATGATTATGAAATTTATTTGTTTTAATAAAAAAAATTAAAAAAGAGTGTGGAATTTTATTTTGGAGAAAGTCAAACACAAAAAGACTAATTAAACATTTATTTATTTAGACAATTAATTATTTCGCTATAAACTAGCAATGCTATTAAGTAA
Organism: Hydra vulgaris; assembly: GCF_022113875.1. Lineage (NCBI taxonomy): Eukaryota > Metazoa > Cnidaria > Hydrozoa > Anthoathecata > Hydridae > Hydra > Hydra vulgaris. The sequence continues at coordinate 61,233,250 of NC_061158.1, forward strand.
AAAGTTTCTTTTTTGACCCCAAACAATACAACAATAGTAAAGGTGAGAAGAGATTAAAGAAGAATAAATTTTTTGAGTTTGAATAGAAATATGAGAACAAAAAAGGAATGGAACAAAAGCATGAGAAGAGGAGTAATTTGAGCCAAACTCAAACAGTCAAATATGTAAACAAGCAGAATTATTCAAAACGTTGTAAATACGAGAATACATAAGTTTTCAAAAAAGTTTGCTGACATTTGATAATAATGAAATTGGTCTGTAGTTATTACATTCAAGTTTTGAGTCTTTTTAATGAATTGGAATAGCAGAAGCAGTTTTTAAATTATCAGGGAATACACCCTGATACAATGATAGATTAAATAGTTTAGAAAGTACAGGAGAGATAGCATTTGCAAGAGCTTTAAAAATAGGTATTGGAATGCTGTTAGGTACCAAAGTCATTAAGAGAATGAATAATCGATAAGACTTTATTTTTGTCTGTATATTTTACGAATATTGATTTAAAATTGGTATTTTTAAAATATTTATTAAAGTCAGTATTAGATGAGTGAATCTTTTTCTGTAATTCTTCTGGAACTGAAATGAAGAATGAATTAAAATATAATTAAAATTTTAATTCGTTCAAATATCATGGAGTTGTTAGAAGATAAGCATGAAGAATATGAGTTAACTCTCTAACTAATGTTTAAAATATTCCTAATACAAATTTGAAATCTACATCTTTTGTAGATTTCAAATTTTTAGCATTATCAGAGAAGAACTTAGGGTAATGGTTATTTTTACTACGACGGGTGAGAGTAACAAGTAAGTTTCTATATGTTTTATAAGACTTTTCTAGATTAAGTTTGTTATTAGGATTCTTTGCTTTGTTAAATATTTTATCTCGTATTTTAATTGAAGTCAATATTCCTTGTGTTATCCAAGGTTTGATAAGCAACAATTGCTGACTTTTTTTAATGGTACATGTTTATCTAAAAGAGAATTAAAACTTGTGAAAAACTCTTTAAATTATTTATTAGACTTACCTTCGTTGAAATTGATTATATTAGTCCAGCTAATTTTTGAGAAATCACTACATAATTCCTTGCAATTTACATTTTTAAATTGCAACGAAAAATGCAGCTTTTACGAGGATTGATTTTTTTCTATAAAATGGATGTATTAAAAATTGGGGTAAATGATCTGATACCATAGAAGTAAAATTAGTGGCAAAAATGTTTGTAGAAGTTGCATTAGAAAATATGTTATCAATTAGAGTTATAAAGTGATTTGTAATTCTTGTTGGCAATGAAATAAAAGGAAGAAAGTTATTTAAAGCAATGGTGTCTAAAAATTTAAAGACGAAATTATCTGATTTTGCTAATAAAAGATTGACATTAAAATGGCCCATTAAAAAAGTAGTTTTATTTTTTTCCATAGATAGCTTTTCAAAAAGTGGAATTAAATATGATTTAATAAATTCTGAAATATCCATACTATAGGATGGCGATAAATACAGCCAATAATGGGATAGTTGGTAGGATGTCATTTTTTAGTTTAGTTTCAGTTATGCCAATAATACAGAATTCATGGTTAATAAGAGATAAAAGTGAGTTTAATTCGTCAAGATTTTTAACAAGAAAAGCAATATTTAAATGAAAAAAAGAAAAATTATCTTGTCGATGTTGGCAGAGTTAAAACATTCTATGCCCATATATTTACAATTAATAGGGTTTTCTTTGAGGTTTATGTCATTGTCATTGTTGTTATTAAGTTGATGGGAAATGAAATCATTTTGATGGGAAATGAAATCATTAAGTTCATTTTTAAGATTAGACTCTATGGTGTTTGGAAAAGATGATATGTTGTTTGAGAGTTCATTAATATGAATCACTTTATCATGTATTGTTTGCAGACACAGCTCCTTATCAGATAAAGAACTAAATGGAAAAATATATTTTTTACATGAAATACATAACCAAAATGTTTTAGAGATTTTCAATATCCTAAATTTCATATGATTCAGATGACAGCATTTTTTATAAAAAAAGGTTTAGACAATGAACTGAAGGTAGTGATGGTTTTTATTAATTTTCTTGAAACAATCTTTGCAGTGAATATAACCAAAAATAATAAAAATAATAATAGTATTTATTAATAATATAAATATAATTCAATTAATAAAAGAGTAAAATAAAAAAAAATATTTATTTAACAGTTAAAATAATGAAGAAATGCTATTTTATTATACTATAAAAATACTATAAGTATTATAAGTTAATAAGTAAAACTAAAGTAACTAAGTTAACAAACTATACAGATATATAATAATAATAATAATAATAATAATAATAATAATAAGTATATATAATAATAAACAATAAAAGAAAAAAGAAAAAAGAAAAAAATTAAATTTTTTAAAATAAACAAACTAAATTCTTCTAAAATTTCACTACAATCTTCTTGCACTATTATTACTTTTTCTTCTTTCTTTTTTCTTAGCTTACTTAATTTTTCTTTTGTTTTCTTTTCTTTACTTTTTAATTTTTATTTCATTTGTTTACTTTATTTTATTTTTATTTTTTTTCCTTTCTTTATTTAAGTTTGTTAAGTTTTCTTTTCTTTTTTTTAATTTGAAGTTTTTTTTTTTCTTACTTTTTGTATGATTTTAAGACTTTTAACAAATTATTTATGCATATAAAATAAATAATTATTTACTTGTTGTTACAATTTGGTTTTATCTTTAATTTTTATATTTATCTTTTCTTTTTCTCTTTTATCGTTAAAAAAACGCAACCATTTGCAAAGACATACCACTGATCGATTTTATTTCATATAAAAAATATTCACTTTATTATTTCTTTCAACTTATTTACCTACGTTAACAGTTAAAAGGGTGTGATAACTGTAATATCTCATCACTTACTAATCACTTTTACCAGGCTGTATCTTATCATATATAAATAGTCTGATCTAACTGATTTTCATAAAATATCACATAGTTTGATAATAAATCAAATAGAAAGCAATTAAACTGATGTTTAAAAATTATTAAACTGATATTTAACAATTATTAAACTGATGTTTAACAATTATTAAACTGATGTTTGACATAATTAAAAAAATTTATACAAAAACTAGTATTGTGCAGTTTATTAATCATTTGGTCCATGATGCAATTTGCATCACCATTCGCAGCATTCAAAATTGATGTAACACCATTTTAAAACAGAAAATATCATCGTATTATTATAGAATTGAATACTTATTCATTCATGCAACACATGTCTAACATATAATTGCTTGATTGTTATGTGTAACATATAACTGCTTGGTTGTTATGTTTAACATATAATTACTTGCTTGCTGTTTTAACATGCTAATTACTTTCTTTTTTTATGGAATTTTTGACAATAGAAATTCATTGCAAATTTTTCTTTTGTTGACTCATTTACATCCCTTTTTCCTTGACTTCTTTTTGAAAATATTGTTAGTGCAAATATAGCGTTATAAACAATTTTTTTTACAAACATCAAAAATTAACAATAAATTCCCTAAAAAAAATTTAAAAAAAATTACCTTACCCATCTCTATTACTAGAATTACCTATCTCTACTTTGCCTGGCGCTTCTCGGCAAGGAGGTGGGGGTGGTTGCGTTAGTACAAAACTGTACATTAGTTTGTAAATGCTCTTTTTTTTTTAATATACATATATATTTTTAAACATATCTTTCACATTTAAATTTTTAACATAATATCTTTCATATATTTTTTTGAATTAGAAGGTTTTCATTTTTTTGAATTACAAGGTTTTCGCGGATGGCGGATGTGTAACGGATATTAAAAAAAAGAAAGGAAAAAAAAAGAAAAGAAAAAAGCAGTAAATTATTTGAATAAAAAAAGAGAATTTATAAATTTAATTGAAGATTAAGGTATTTGATATTAATGACAATAATATAAATTTAAAAAAGTAATAAGAATTTGAGCGGCAAAATACCTACTATAAAGAAACAAAAAGTATTAAAGAAATTCAAATTTTTAAAAAGAACTTTTTTTGTTATTAACTTTTAAAATCATTTGAAAGAAAAAATCATGTCTGAAAGAAAGTCTGAAAGAAGTTTAAAGTTTGAAAGATAGAAGTTTAAAGTTAGAAAGAAGTTTAAAAAGGATTATTTTTTGCGCTAATATTTGAAATTGTATTGTATTTACTTTAATTTTTTTTTTCTTTTTTTTTCTTTTTTAGCTTATTCGTTTCCTTTTCTTTTTTTTTTACTTATATTTTTTTTACTGATACATATTATAAATTATTTTATTATTAGTTTTATTATTGTACTTTTTATTATTGAGCGTTGATTATGATTACAGAATTCATATTTTTATTTTTATTACATATTGCTACTGCTGCTATTTGTATTACTGTCACTATTGTTATTATTGTCGTGATTATTATTATTATTTTTGTATTCATTATTTTATTATTAGTATTTATTAGTATTCGTATTGCCAATATTATTATCTTAATTATCGTCATTTTTATATTTTAGTATATTCTCTACTGCTATTTTATTGTTGTTTAAGTTACTAATAATCTTATTTATATCTATAGCTTACTTTATAAACTAATTTCTACTATAATGTCTCAACTTTGTAAAATTTGTAACGTATTCGTACTAATCATCTTTTGTTTCAATGTAAACACTGTTTAAATTCATTCCATAATAAATGTTCTCTAGATAAAATTGATTTTAGACCATCAATAAACTCTTTCATCAATTTTTGGCTTTATATAACATGCCACATTAGTATCTTTCCTTTTTGTTCTATATCGGATATTGAGCTTCGCCTTCAATCGTCAATTGATAGTATACTACATCTCAATGAACTCCCAAATGACCTTTCACTCTTTTCTACCTCTTTAGAATCTAATATTTTCAATCAACTTAATAACTTTTTCTCTTATCAACTAAATAATAACGACGATGATGATGATATGAACGTAGTTGACAATCCAATTAATTGTAAATATATAGATATTAAAAATTTTAACTCTTCAAAAATCACAAATAATTGTTTTTCTCTTCTTCATTTCAAAATTGCTTCATTAGTTAAACATTTTGATGAATTAAATTAACTTCTTCATCTAATTAGTTATAAATTCAGCATTATCGGAAAAACGGAATCCAAGCTGAAATATGATTTACTACCGACAGTTCCTATAAATCTTAATGGATATGTTTATAAACATACTCCAACCGAAACATCATTTGGAGGAGCTTTAATTTATATTTCTGAAAAACTAATTTATGAACCTAGAAATGATTTACTAATGTATAAACCCCAATTCCTAGAGTCAGTGTTTGTTGAAATCATCTTCCCTAAAAAAATCTAATATCATAGTAGGATGTATCTACTGCCATCCTAATATGGATATTGATGAACTTAATTTTTCATATCTCGCTGTTTTATTTGTAAAACTTTCCCTTGAGAAGTATAAAACCATCTTTTTAATGGGTGACTTTAATATAGATCTTATTAAAGCAAACTCAGATAGTTCCATTGTGGAGTATTTAAACACCATTGCTTCTAACAACTTTCTTCCTTTTATATCTTTACCGACAAGTCACTTAAGAACTTTAATTGATAATATATTTTGTAACTCAATTTCTAAAGATATTTTCTCCGGCAATCTAACTATCAAAATATCGGATCATTTGCTGCAGTTTCTAATTTATCCATCTTTCAAAATCAAAAAAAATTATTTTTGTAAAAGCAATATTTTCCTTCGAAATTTCAAGAAACTTGATAGAAATTAATTTAAAAACGATTTCTTACAGATAAACTGGGATAAAGAAACTAATTTTTTTAATATTGGTAATAAAAACAAATTATATGAAGACTTTTTCCGTAGCTTTAACTCTTTTTTAGACAAACACGTACCACTAAAAAAACTAAGTAATTGTGGCTTAACTCGGAGCCTTAAACCATGGATTACTCCAGCAATCTTGATCTCAATAAAAAAACGTAATATGATACTTAAAAAATTTCTCAAAACAAAAAATTTAATTATTAAACCAAATCTTGAAAAAACTTACAAAACCTATAGAAATTTACTTGTAACACTTATTCGACGCAGCAAAAAAAAAACATTTTTCCAATTATTTTTCTTCTAACAGTAATAATTTGAGGGCTACGTGAAAGGGCATTAGAAAGCTTTTGAATATTTGTTCGGAAGATATCTCATACCCATCTTGTATATCTTCAAATAACACCATTATACATGATCCAAACAAAATATCGGAAAAATTTAACTCTTTCTTCATTCCAATACCTGATGAATTACAAAAAAACATTCACTCATCCCATACTAACTTCTATAACTATTTAAAAACACCAAACCCTGAATCAATATTCATCAAACCTACTGATGAAAATGAAATTTTATCTATTATTCTTTCTCTAAATGATGGCAATGCTTCTGGTCCATACAGCATTCCAATCTTTATTCTTAAATTTCTTGCTTGGGATATTTCTCCATTACTTTCTAAACTATTTAACCTCTCATTCGTTACAGGTATGTTTCCTAACATTTTCAAAACAGCATCTGTTAAACCAATTCATAAAAAGGGCTCAAGACTTGACTGTAATAACTACAGACCAATATCATTATTATTGATTACCAAAAAACTTTTGACACGGTCGACCACAAGATTTTAATTAAAAAGTTATACTACTATGGCATACGGGGTATCACTAATAATTGGTTTTCATCATATATTGAAAATCATAGCCAGTTTGTCTCCATTAATGGGTTTGAATCCTCCAAAAAATTTATATGGTGTCCCCCAAGGTTCTTTTCTTGGGCCTTTGCTGTTTTTAATATATATAAAAGACTTGTCTCACTCTATAAGCAATTCCACTGTTCACCATTTTGCTGATGATACCAATCTTCTATGCATAAATAAATCACTTACTCAGCTTTGTAAAAAAGTTAATTCAGATCTCCATCATTTGTGTCTTTGGTTAAATAGTAATCGTATTTCTCTAAATATCAACAAAATTGAATTCATTATTTTTCACCCTCCAAAAAAAATAATTAGTAATGATAATGTTAAAATTAAAATTAACGATAAAAGAATCTTTCCTTCTGAATTTATAAAATATCTTGGAGTATTTCTTGACAAAAACCTGTCTCGGAATTATCAAATGATTCAATTAAATAAAAAACTCTCTCGAGCCAATAGTTATCTTTAATACAACACTATGTTCCTAAACATACTCTAGTATCAATTTACTATTCCATGTTGTCATCCCATCTAAGCTATTGTTGCGTTGTTTGTTGTCTCCACAAGGAAGTTTTCTATTAAATTGTATAAACAGTTTGCAACGTGCTTCCATAAGAATTATGACATTTTCTCCTATTCAATCTAATATCCAAAAAAGGTTTTCTGAATTAAAAATCTTACAATTTCAAGATCTTATAAAGCTTTACAACTGTCTTTTTGTGTTTGATTTCCTCTAAAATAATCTGCCGGGTTCATTTAACAATTTTTTTATTAAAGCAAGTATTACACATAAATACTATACTTGTATTATTATAAATAGTAATTTGCACCCTTCTTTTTTCAATACTGTCAAGTATGGCAAGCTCTCTATAAAACATCAATGTATTTCTCACTGGAACCAATTAATACCTTTAATAAAAAAAAAAAAAGATTTTAACTAAATACCCTTTTGTTACTAACTTTCTTCTTCTCAACAGAAACCTAATTAAGAAATTTTTATGAGAGCAAATATCTAAAGAATATTAATGCTATTTTTTGTTATTATTCCTTCAATATATTATTTAATTAACTACACTTATTTTTATTTTTTTTATTGCTATTATTATTCTTTAAATTTTTACTACTACTATTTTTATTATTATTACAAAGCTATTATTATTTATATATCTTTGTTTTTGTTGCCTTAATATTATTACCTGTAATGATAGTCAAAGTAGTTCAGTAGTTGCAGTAGCTTTATCATTATTGTTATAACTATTCTTTAAATAGTTTATTTTATAAATATTAACTATGCTATAATCATCTTACTATTACTTTAACATTTATAATTCTTTTTATGTTGTTATATTGCAGTTATTATTTTTTATATTATTTTTATTCATATTGTTACTATTATTATTTTTATAAATATTTTTACTTTTATTTTTTTTTTTTTTTTAAATCTTCTTTATTGTAATTGTTGCTTATCTTTCTTTCCTTTTTTTTTTTTCTTTTTTTTTTTTAGGTGTCACTCCATTGACTAGTTTTCAACTATATGAGTGACACCTAACCTTATGTAAATTTATAATTTATCATTGTAAATTTTCATTATTTATGGTTAAATAAATGGAGAAAAAAAAAAAAAAAATATATATATATATATATATATATATATATATATATATATATATATATATATATATATATATATATATATATATATATATATATATATATATATATATATTCTCATATTATTCTCATTTGGCTGGGTTTAAAACAGTTTAACTTACTGTTATAATTTACAGCTTTAGTTATAATTGAAACTTTAGTTGTAATTGAAAACTTAAGTTGCTGTTATAATGTAATTTGCAAGAAAAATATTTAATACTAATACAATATAACTTAATATTAGCTAAAAAAGTAAAAAAAGCAAATACTACAATATTAAAACCACCATATTTTAATCGTCATAAAAAATTGTTTAATATTTTGTTCATACTGATTATAAAACTAATTTTAAAAACTTATTGAGTTCTTATTGTAAAAAGCTATAAAAAACAAAAAAATAATACTGCAAAGTTTATTTGCCAAGATTAAAGGTTTTTGTTAACACTTTTTAAGCAGGTACTCAAACAAGCGCAACTATATTGCCTAGCAGGCAATTTTTTCAAAAAACAAAAAACAAAACTAATTGGTTTTTCAAAAAAAACAAACAAAAACAAACTATAAGACAAAAAAGAGCGGTAGCCACATAAGTAAGAAGTTCTGAGTTTGATGCCCAGCACGTCTCTGGTAGTACTGTGCTTAACTTGCTTCTCTGCGCAGCGGCTTTGTTCATCAAGGTTCGCGTTTCGGAGTTAAGAGAGAGTTGTAGCCACTAAAGTAACCTTCTTGACTGTAGTGGCCTTCTCGGCCTCAACTGTAGTTGCCGTCTCAATCATGGGGTGGTGAATAATTAAAAAAAAACCTTAATTTTATAAGCAGAGCAACTAGTCAGGGTTTTTTAGTCAGGGTTAGAATTAAATCCTACGTCATGGAGACGTCCCCTATCCTTCAAAAAAGTTGATAATGCTTCAAAAATGAATATGGAATTCTTATAAGAATGGTTTTTGGAGCTAAAACCAGTTATATTTGTAACTTTTATATATACTGTGGAAAAAGTCAATTTTAAATCTTCTGCAGCAATTTTTAAACTGGCACCACATATGTAGATAACTATTATAATAATGACTTCATACATGTGATTCACACAAACAGAGGCATTCCTCTTTGTTTTAAAAAAAACTGAAAAAGGGAGAATCTTTCGTCATCAGTATAACATTTTATTACAATCTTGGCAATCAAAAAGTCCGAATGATTTCAACAACACATTCGATACTGTAGAAAGCCACAATATTGATTGGGCGATAAATAAAATTTTTTTTGCATACAAATATATGAAAGGTGTTGATCATGTCAATCAATATTTTTCATAATACTCTTTACTACGTTGCACAAATTAATGGACAAAATGGGCTGTGATATAATGTGTTTAGAGTTTTCAAAAAAAAAGTATAAATTTTTTTTTACATAATAGAACAAACAAATAGATAAGCAAATTTACTCTGGAAAATGAAAATCACTCTGCAACAAGTACATCAGCTACATCCAGAAGAATTGATCCTAAAGAAAGATTGCCAAAAGATGCAAAAAAAACATAAGGTCAACATTTTTACAGGTGGCATTAAAGTTGCCAGCGACAGTGTTTGTGCTGCACATAGAAAAAAATTTTGCTACATGTTTTTTTGTGAACTCTTCATATTGGATGTTTTTTTAAATACCATAAATACTTTTTTTTTAAAATACTTTAGTGAGTGGTTTTTCTACATAAGATTAAAAAACAATAAGACATTTATTAAATGCAAATTTATTATATAAATGTAAATTTATCAATAGAGTTATTTTTTGAACAAAATATGCAAATAATTTGTTAAACAGTTTTACTTAAAATATATACAATAATAATATGCAAAATATGAAATATAATTAATAAAATATTAAACATCATAAATGAAAAATAATAAAAAAAACATAACAAATATACATAATATATAAAATATACAGTACAGATATGTTCAATATAATATAATAAAATATAATAAACAAAATATGATATTAAAGTATACAATAAATAAAATAAACAGATAAGTTTAATAACCAAATATTTTATATAACAAAATACATTAGTTATGTGACTTAGTTACTTCTGTTTGCGACTTAGTTACTTCTGCTTGTGACTTAGTTACTTCTGTTTGACTACTTGCTCAAATAACTCATTAAATTTTCCGTTATGTTTATTCAAATAAATAAAAAAATTGGGTACTAATAGCTGACCTGCTGATAAACAGCAGTCCGCGCAATTGGTACAAATACCCAAACCACTCAATAATTGTTAATAAAACTTTGCTACATTGTTTTATTGCTGTTTTATGCAGTTTTTAAGATTAAAAATATAAACATAATACATAAAAAAAAAAACATTTTCTTGTAATCTAATACTCTATATATTATTATTATTATTTTTCATTGAAAAAATCCAAGTTTATGAGATTTTGATATATCTAGCATATTTTACTGGATATGAAAAAAGTTATTTCTGGTGCAACTGTTGGAATTAGTAATTAGTATAAAAGTGTTGGAGGTCAACAAAAAAAAATTTGATACAAAGGTCTTACCATAAAACATAGAAACGAGGTCAGCAGTATTTTGGCGTCCTCAAACACTTTTAGGTCGGCAGTTAAGTCTGCATTGCAAAATGCTGACCCATTTTAAACTTTTTTTAAAATTTAAACTTTGTAAACATTTTTCTTCTATTTTACATGTTTTTTGAAAATATCATAGAATTATTTGAGCCTTACATGGAGCCCCATATTTTTTATTTGTTTTTTAATTTTTGCCATATATTGGCCTGGTGCTTCTAAAAAAAAAAAAGTATTCGCAAGAAAAGCTTCTTATATTGTCTCATTTTTATTGAAGTTCAAACATTATGTATATTTTTAAAAATTATTAAATATATTTTTAAAAATTATTAAATACATTTTTAAAAATTCTTTAAAAAAACTTCTTATTCCTTAAATAAAAATAAAAAAAAACAAACATTACTTGTTACTGGTTGCTTTCTAACTAAAAAAAAAATGTATCAATCCAGCAAACCAACTCTCTCTCTCTCTCTCTCTCTCTCTCTCTCTCTCTCTATATATATATATATATATATATATATATATATATAGGCTTGGACAGGAATGGCGTGCGATCGAGCGCTGTTGCTGACCACGCAAATGATTTTATTTTTTGACAACTTGACCAGGATTGTTGATATGTTTTGATGAGTTAAAAATTTTAGAAATGTTCTGAATGTAGAAACGCTAAGCTAAACTTAAACTAGGAAAAAAATAAAATAAAAAAACTAACGAAAAAAAAATTCCTAACGAAAAAAGAAATTTTTAATTACGTATGAAATAAATGTTATTAAAGTTTATCTTTTTAAACATTATTAAAGTTACGCAAAACGTTTTTAAATTATGTAACAAATTACTACTAATGATTGGTTTAATAAATGAACAAACTTTATTAAATTTTTTAAAAAGTGTTGTATATAATATTTTTTAATTTTATAAACATTTATTTTGTCAAAAAAGTTGCAAAAAAAAATTGTTTAAAAAAATAACATAGTCTTTTCAAAAAAGTAATTTTTACTAATATCATGCTGTAAATAGTAAGTCTTATTGAAAAAAGTTTTTGGACTTTTTTATTTGTAAGAATAGAAAAATAAATAAATAATAAAATGCGCCTGCAGTTTAAATAAAATGAACTGCCTAAAAGCATTTTAATTTAATTTTAATCTGATCATTACAACTTTATTAATAAGCGCTTTGCGTAACAATTTAAAAATTATTATCAAAGATTTAAACTCATTCATTTCTAACGAAATTGGGAAAAAAAATGTTACAAAAAAAAATGTTTATTTACAACATTTTAAAAAATCGAAAGTTCAATCATAAAAATTAATCATATGGACATTACAAAATGCTTTAAAACTTTTTTATTAATCAACAAAATACATGCTTACATAAGTAAATAAAGTTATTTTATATTCTTGTGTAGTTCAAATAAAATGTGTAAAAGCTAGTAGTCACAAAAGCTTTTGAACTTATTCACAAATTAAAGTGAAAACAAATTAACTTAAAAAAATTCTTTCCAAAAATAATGGTTTAAAAATGTTTTAGGACGACATGGGAAAATAGTTTCAAACGTTTAAATTTATCATAAAAAATAAATGCCTACATAAAAAAAACTTATATATAACGTTTTTTATTAATTTACACAAGTGTTTATGTAAACAATAACTAAAATTAATTTTATGGTTTTATTTAAAGCCTTTGTGTAAAATAAAAAACTTCAGAAAAGATCAATGATTAAAAGATATTTATAAAGTAACACTTTTTTTTATTGCATTCAAATTGTTAAAACATCAAAATAGCATGGTCAAGTTATAAAGAAATAAAAATATTAGCGTGGCCAGTTACAGAGTGCGATAGCATGCCATTCCTGTCCAAGCCTGCATATATATATCAGGGTGTTACCCAGGAAAGAATTTCACACAGCGTTTTTGCGAAATTGGGAATTTAGGTGCGGCTAAAAAAAAAAAAAGAAAAAAAAAGGTGAGTATACTTCCATTTTTTAGACACAATTAAATTTTAATCAAAATAAATGTTCTTTTTTTGCTGGGTGTTATAGTTATAGCAGGATAATTTTTCTACTTTATAAATGTTCAATTCTAATTATTTAGCTTCTTTCATTATGGGCAATCTTCTAAAGTTTTCATTTTTAAATCGTTACTCCTCTTTGTTTGATATACTGTAGCCGTTTTTCAAACCGCCTTAATAGGCTTATTACGTATTTCGAGAAAAACGTAATTAAAAAAAATTATTTGGAGAAACTCTATGTAAAACGCTTTTTAAAACTAATAATTTTTATGAACTTTTTTAGAACTCTTTAAAAATATGTATTCAAAATCGTTTGTAGACATCTTAACTAGCTTATTTGGTAAAAAAGTCAAATTGATTTTTTTTCAAAGACACTTTGAAAAACGGCAGTAAAGCAGAGAGAAAACAAGAACTAAAGACAATTGTTTGCTGTTTTAATGAATGTTTTATTAAATTTCATTAAAACTTTGATCTAGATTAATTGCGTACATCACTTTTTTAATACAGTTTTAAAAGGTTTAAACGATTAGTTCTGAAAAAATATATTTGACTATATAACTATTTAAATACTTTAGTATTAATACTTAAAAAACTTTTTAACAAATGTCGTTCATCATATTTTATATTATAATTTTTATCATTAGATAAATTTAACAGTTTAAAAAGTTATTAAAACCAATAGCTTTTAAATGAAAATTAAATGAAAGTTTTCGAAATCTTAATAACTTTTTATTGAAAAACTTGGTTGGCTCGCCGATTTCCATCAAAGATAATATTTGTTAAAAGAACTTTTGTTGCAATATGCTACTTTAAGTTAAATAAGTAACAAAGACATATAGGGGGCAAAGCGAGATTCTTTCACCGCACGAGGGCAGCAACTAAATTTAATTGGCGTATTTTAAATATCTAGTAAATTAGGTATTTAAATTAAAAAAATGTATTTAAATACTCAATTTACTTTACATTCATTAAATATCTACATAAAGTTTGTATTTGTAAATTAAAAAAAAAATTTTGTATTTATAAATATTGGTTAATAATTAATAATATAATATTATTTAATTATCTTCTTTTACGTTTTACGTAAATATAACATAGATAATAAGTTTCATTGCAAGTTTTATTTTTGATTATTTTTGTTATTATTTTCAATTTACTTTACCTGCTAATTTATTTTACTGAGAGTATTAAATCTTTTATTACAAAAACGCTATTAACTTATTTTAAAGTATAATATTTATTATTATACAAATTTCTTTGTAACTTTACTAACGTAAGATTAATAGCAAAAACATAAATAAAGAGTTTTTGAATAATAAAAATAAATTAATAAAATAATTTATTAAAGTTTAAAAAATCCTAACTCAAGATTAACTGATGTCAATAAAAATTAGAATAAAAAGTTTTTTGAAACTTTTGAACGAATGATCATGTTAATTGTATGGACGCTTGTTAATGACGACACGTTTTTACATGTTAAAAAAATCAATCAATTTAATTCATTTTTTGTCATGCTTCTAATTGCGTTTTTTACTTGTCTAGCGTGAGACAAGTAAAAAACACAAATTTGAGACTGATTAAATTTTTTTTTTTTACTATGATCTTATGAACCTTTGGGAATTTGAAACCAATTGGGAATACAGCGTTATACGCAGTGCCATCAGGCTGGTTAACACCCTATATATATATATATATATATATATATATATATATATATATATATATATATATATATATATATATATATATATATATATATATATATATATATAATTCTATTGTATTATTATTGTATTATATATATTGTGTGGTAGTGGTGTAGTGGTAGAGTGCTTGCTTCATAACTGAGAGGTTCCAAGTTTGATCCCTACCACATCCGTGGTAGTACTGCGCTCAACTTATTTCTCCGCACAGCTGATAAAATAAGTAGCCTCCTCCTCTGTAATGGCCTTATCAGCCTCGAGGAGGTGAATTAACGAAAAAAAAAAGAAAAAAAAAAAAAAAAAAAAGAAAAGAAAATGTTTGCTTTAATTTAGAGACTGGGTTAGAAATCTTTACATTAATTTATTTACTTAATAAATTTTTTGCAAAAAAATTATACTTTCAAGAACAAAAAAGATACGGTCCACAATAATGAGTGTCTTCAATATTTAATTCTTCATCAGGTTCATTAAGAGGGACAATACATTTACGAATAGGATCAAATACCAACTGATATTTAAACACTAGCTCAGCTTTACGAAAATTATCTTCATATTCATCTGGTACAGAGTACTGTGGATTACATTTGAAAGAACGTATACACTAAACAAAAATATTTTTTTTTAAATGATACAAAACACTGTAAATTACATTTAAAATAATGTTTAAAAAAATTTTAAATGGTACAGAGTATAAATAACATGAAAAAAACAAAGAGAATAAAAAAATGACAAAAAACTATGGAATCATATCAATAAAATTCCAAACAAAGGTAAATAACACTTAGTACTCTTGAAAACGACTAATTAATAATTAACTGACATATGACAGTAATAACAAGAACTGCCACTAAAATGTTTTTAGCATAGCTCTTGATGCATTCAATTGGGCATGTTTATTAACAAGTTGACTGATAAGTGCTTAAGTCATCTAAATTAGCCAGCAACCAATAGTACTGATACCAATATTTCTGACTTTTTTCAAGTACTGAAACACAGGTAATAGATTGGCCTAATACCAGTATTTCAGTAATGAACATATAACAAATATTTGAAACTTTTTTCTGATTTTGGTTTAAAAAATGTAATGGTAATAATGCCTTACTCATTTTAATGATATTTATGCTATTCTGTCACACCATCTATACTGCTGGTCACACCATCTATACTGTTGGTCAATGCATCTATACTGCTGTTGTACTGGTAGCAGCTTTTATCTATTTATCTATTATTTTATCTGTGCTAAACCATGACTTATACTACATTTATAAATTACTTTTTTTTTTGACATGCATATACAAACACTATAGTTTGGTGGATTAGTGCGTTGTATTGTAAACGGAAGATTCAGAGTTCAAACCATAAGGGTAGCATATTTTCTATTTTTCTTTTTATATTATGTTAAGTCTTATAATAATTTTTCTTACAATTTTATCTATTTATTTTAATGTTGTACAATACTTTTAGTCTCATTTTGTATTTGCAGATTTATAACTCTAATTTTTATTATGGCCATTATTTTATCATTTGTGAATTTATCATTTTATTATTTTATCATTGAGTGTGAATAAATAACGATTATTAGAGTGTGCCTTCTCCCCCTGAGCAGCAGAGATTTATTCCTCCTATTAAATAGTGTTTACATTCATTGATGATTCTCACCCAATGAAACGAAAAAACTAAAAAACAATCTAAATTAACAAGTCAGTTATAAAAATCTGTTTAACACAATCTGTTTCTATTATCAAATCTTTTATGACTACATAACAGTCTATGTAACTGGACGGCTTCATTGATCACCTTTTGCAATCATTGTGCTGCATAAACAATTATAGTTATATATACGTTTAATTGAAAAAACTTTATATGTTTTGAATCAACATTTTTTGATTAATCAATAGATTTTTATTACACCCCTGTCAAAAAATCATTATAGCTGGACTTGCATTCCTGGAAAAAAAGAAGGTGGCATTTGAAACCCCTTGATATCAGGATTGCCAAAATGCAAATTTTGCAATTATTATATCCAAGCATATAAAATTAATTTTTAATTTTGTAGCTATAACATCAACAATGAGTATGACAGCATATGTTTTAACTATTTTTACAGTAATCATTTACACAAGTATTATTTAAATTTATTTTTAGGTTATGAACTGACAAGAGAAAAATAATTTTTTGCACGTAATATACTTGACTTCAACAAAAGCAACAAAATAAATACTGTAAAAATTTTTCTATGTAATATTACATATTACATATAATTATTCTAATATTTTTCTTGAAATTCTGTAGAAAAAATATTATGATTATGATATATTATGATTGCATTGTAAATTTTTGCTGTTAAAGTCTACAACACACTTTTGGAGTTTACTCAACTCGTTTCTCCGCGCAGCGGCCTTGTTCGTCAAGGTTCGTGTTTCAGAGTTATAGAGTTGAGAGAGGGTTATAGCCACAAATAAGTAGCCTCCTCGTCTGTAGTGGCCTTCTCGGCCTTGAGGAGGTGAATTAAAATAAAAAAAAAAATAAAATGTGTTGATGAATTTTACTGAAGACCACATAGTTTGATAGCAAATTTCATGTCAAATGATACAACAAAGCTTTTTAGATATGCACTGATCATTGAGTTCAAGATTGCTATAATTTTTGGTCACATTGAAATGCTTGTTAATACAACTGTCTTTGGAAGCACTTGATGTCTAAAGTCAAATGTTTGGTGGAGAGTGGATCTGATGATTTTTATTCTTTTCCACAATGAAAAAACTTCAAAAATCTGCCTCCTTCATCAATTTCTAGTTTTACTATGTATTCAGAAAATATTTTTCTTTTTAACAGTGCAAATGACATAGCACAATGACATTGACAGTGCAAAATAATCTTTTCAACTTTATTTCTTAATTTTCTCATGGCTAGGTTGGACATTCTTAAATTAAATTAGGTTGGACATTCTTGTATAAACTTGAATTTTTTCATGCCTAGGTCGGACATTCTTAAATTAAATTAGGTTAGACATTCTTGTAGATAAGACATTCTTTTAGGTTAGACATTTTTGTAGGTTGGAAATTCTTTAATAAATTTTGACAAGATCTTGAGCTGTTACTTTAGTTCATCAAACTTCTTGTACTTGAAATCAAACAGTCTTCTTGCACTTGAAAGACCTGTCAAACAGTCTTCTTGCACTTGAAAGACCTGTCAAACAGTCTTCTTGCACTTGAAAGACCTGTCAAACAGTCTTCTTGCTCTTGACCTTAAAATGACATAATTAAAATAACAAGTATCAAATGTGAAATTGTTCAGAGAAAAACTACAAAGACATTTTATTTTTATATAAATGATACAAAATAAAATGTAACACCTGTTAATGCCAGTGGTCTGCCACCTTAAACCTGCTTAATAGAAATTGTTCCATTTATTTAGGCATGACCAATAGTTGCAGCTGTAATCTGATCTAATACTTTGCTGTCATACAATGTAAGCAATCTCATATTTTCTTGAAATATAAATCCATTGCAAGTATGGGGAAGCACTTTACAAAGTATTGGAAGATATTTTGAGCATTTATGGTCGAATTTTTCTTCATCAGTTTTATTTTTTATTTCCAATGGATATTTGAAGTTAAGCTTTAAATGACCAAATTTGCAAATGAGTTGCAGGCTCTCTTGTGGACATTTTTTACTTGAATTTCCCACCTTTGTTAACTTGAAGTTAACAAAGGTGAGAAAAGGTTGCTCTCATCTTTTTTTCTAATTCCTGAACGACATGTCTCACAAAGTCCTTGGAGAACGACATGTCTCACAAAGTCCTTGGAGAACGACATGTCTCACAAAGTCCTTGGAGAACGACATGTCTCACAAAGTCCTTGGAGAACGACATGTCTCACAAAGTCCTTGGAGAACGATATGTCTCACAAAGTCCTTGGAGAACGACATGTCTCACAAAGTCCTTGGGGAATTTTTGCATTTGAAAAATCAATTTCTTGACCCAAAATCTTAGTCTATTTCTCAATGATAAATTGTGTAATTTCATGCTTAGCCTTTTGCAATCACCAGAAAAATCTTCCTGTTTTCTTCATGAGACCTTACTTTGTAAGACATTTCAATTTTAAACTTAATTTTAAACTTAATTTTAAACTTAAAAATGAACAATATTGGTTTATTTTTACAACAATAGATCTTTCCCTAAAATAACTTAAAAGTAAAAAAAAAAGAAGATAAATAAGCAAATAAAAAAAAAAGTGAAAATAAAATATGACTTAGTATCAAGAGTATTTTATTTTTGATGAATACTCTTAATTTGACACGGTTAAAATAAGAACACATCTTCACTATTGATGTTATAGCTATAAAATCAAATGTCAATTTATTTCCTTGGATATAATAATTGGATTTTAAAGTTTACATAATCCTGATAAAGGTTTTTAAATGCCACTTTTCTTTTCTTCAGGTCAGAAAAGTCAAATTACCCAGATTTTTTTACAGGGACAATTACTTTCATATCTTGAAACACACAATGTGACCAAAAAAGTGTTTGAAGAAATTAGCACCAATGCGCAAGTTAAAAAAAATTCTGTGGGATTTTTATGGGTGATAAAGAATATCAACTTGCAAAATGTATGAAAATGCAACTAATAGTTCAAATCACATGATGGCAGAGCAGTGGAATCAATATGGATCTAAAAATCATTTTTATTTTTTGCAACAAATAATTTTTTTATTTTTAACACTAAAATAATTCAAAACTCATTTTTAAAAGATATTTATCAAAATAACTATTTTTTTTTAAATTTAGAATAGACTAGTTTTTATTCTTATATTTTTTATTTTTTTTAATATTCAGTTTATTCTTATAAGTTCTTTAATTGCTCATCAAATCATTTCAGTAATTGTTGTTTAAGTAGTTCATATTTAGCAAAAAAAAAAATACAACTAAAAAAAAAATATTTAAAGAAACATTTTCCTTATAAAATACAGTAACAATGTAAGTAGTGGCGTAGAGCACTTCATAAGTGCTCTACACCACTTCTTAGACTATTTCAGTAAAGATGGTGTGGCCAGCAGTATAGATGGTATGATCGACAGTATAGATGGTGTGACTAACAGTATAGATGGTATGACCAGCAGTATAGATGGTGAGATCAACAGTATAGATGGTGTGACCAGCAGTATAGATAGTATGACCACTATTTACACTACTTCAGTATAAATGGTGCGACCAACAGTATAGTAGTGCAACCAACAGTATAGTAGTGTGACCAGCAGTATAGATAGTGTGATCTCTACTTACACTATTTCATAAGCAAGAGGTTCCAAGTTTGATTCCTACCATTTCCCTGGTAGTAACGCACTCAATTTGTTTCTTTGTGCAGCAACCTTGTTTGTCAAGGTTCAAGTTTCGAAGTTATAGAATTGAGAGAGGGTTATAACCACAATTAAATAGCCCTTTCATGTGTAGTGCCCTTTTTGGCCTTGGGAAAGTGAATTACCATAAAAAAATTTCCATAAAAAAAACTTAAAGAAAGCATATTTTTTGTTATTTATTTATTTTTAAATAGAAAATATTTTTGAGATTTTCCATTAAAATTTAAAACAAATATATAATAAATTAATAAGTAAAAATTACCTAACTTTTAATTAAGTAAAGTTAATATAAGTTTAAAAAAATTCTTTGAGTCTAGCGCAACGATACCGTTACTTTAATTTTTTATCTTAAGTCACGGTAGTAAAGTTTGATTGGTTTATTTAAAGTCACAGCTGCGAATATGATTAGTTAGTTTTAAAAATTTTATTTGTACAAATTTTAAAAGAATTGCAACTATAATTTGTGCAAATGGTATCGTGGATTCTCATTTGTTTATTATTCAAGGAGTTCCATTTGTTTATTATTCACAGATCGAGTCCTACTATCTTAAAAATATTTTCAAATCTTTTTTAACAATTTTTTTATTAAAAGCTATTGTTATTGTTTGTCTATTGAAAGTCACATTTATATTTATTATTTACAAACATCGACTGATATAGGGATAGGCGCAGTGAGTGTACATATATCAACTGATTTAGGGATAGGCGCAGTGAGCGTACATACATCAACTGAATAAGGGATAGGCGCAGTGAGTGTACATACATCGAATGATTTAGGTATGGGCGCAGTGAGTGTGCATACATCCATTGATTTAGGGATAGGCATAGGGAGTGTACATACATCAACTAAGGGTTTTGGTTTGGGCATGCATTCTTTAAATGAAAGAAAAAAAAAATCAACCAATCAGAGATCACTACCGTGACTTTAAGAAAAAAATTAAAGCGACAGTACTGTTGCGCGAGCAACAGCAAAAAAAAACACTGCGCCAATAAAAACACTTGTAGAATTTGAACCACTAAAACCAAAACATACATACTTTATAGTTACAATAAACTTTGTTTAGTAAGTTTGTGTAAAACTTTCAAATTATTCGTTTTAAAAGAAATTAGAAACTTGTCAAAAATATACTTCTTGAAATCTATATATGTTAAAACTATTTATAAAGTATAAATATTTACTAGGAGTAACTGTAAGTGGAGGCCCGCCGGATGCTACAGCCAGTAGAATAGTTTCTTCCAAAGATAATTCTTTATTGGAAATAACTCGAGATGCGATTTGTTCGGATGATTTGGCATCTTTTGCTGCTAAAGATTTAATGTTTTCCCTTAACATTATTTGAAAGCATTGGTGGGGCAAACCTTTTCTAAAAGGGCTGAGGCATTTGCTGCAATGCACCTTTGGTTTTTTCTCAATAGTGGTTCGCTCTATAAGTGGATGTTTTCAACACATCGTGCCTCTTGTTTCAGGTCTCACTTGTAATGACTTAAAATCAAACGAAGGAGGGAATGTAACTTCTTTCCCCTCTTGTTTCCTGCGCAAAGTAATTCTACACGATTTGCAGAATCCTTTTGGTACCAGAGTATCACTGATGTTGATCTTGGTCTTGTACAGTTAGCATATTCGATCTCCTTCAAAAGTAGTAAGCTGTCTTAAACATTTTTTCAGACAGAGCAAGCACACAAACTTTCGATTTTCATCATGATTCTTTGCTTGATTTGGCATCGTGGCAATTCACTAAATTTGACTTCACAAAATCAAACTCTGCCTTTTGCAAAATTTGACCTAAATTTATATTTGATAACAATCCACTTAACATAGTAACACATATTATTAATTAAAAACTATTAAAATAAAAGAAAATATTTACTTGATTTAATTGAGGTAATATTAAATTACAAGGAAATAACTCTTGAATAGTTCTTTCCTTACCAGGAAACAATTGTTTAAACTATTTACTTGTAAGGAAATTACATTATTGATAATTGTCACACTTATTAAACTAATGATACTTGTAACACAGGTTGTTTTATTTCAAAACAACCCTTCAACCTAATTAGTTATTCAGTTAGAGTAATTTTCCTCCAAAAGGCCCTCCAAACTTTGTATTGGTCAAATCTCTTAGTTAACTTATCTAAATTTTATAAGTCAATTATTTTTGTCAATATAAAAAATATTTGGTTTTTTCACAGTTGTTCTGTTTTCAGATGAATAAATATTTTAATTTTCTATGTAGGTATCCCTAGAAATCCTTCTTAACCATTTTTTTTAGAACTTTTTTGCATTCTGGCAATAGTTTATACCATAGGAAATGTTGGTATATTCACGCTATGTATACATGGCCATCAAGGGAGCCATGGCCTGCCAACTTTTTTTTTGTGAGGACCTTTTGTTTTAAAAATATATGCAATTATTTTAGAAATTATAGATTTTAATTTAGAAGTTGAGGGGTTAACCCCCTCCACTTTGAAGGCCGTGTCAACGCCATTGGCATAAGCCAATTCAAACCACGCTTTAAGTAGCAAATCACTATTTTGGTATATAAAATGAAAACTGTACATGCACCGATAAAATAATTATAACAAAAATTTTTGATACTACATAGTAGAACACTCATGTAACCGTTATTTTATAAATAGTGACAGAATTTCAACGCTTTGAGGTATAAGTAGCAAAAAACTGACAAAACTTTAACTAAAATTGCAATAAATCCTATACCAGTCATCCAATCAGGCTGAAATTTTGTCCAGAGTTTGGTGTGACTATTGGCTACATTTGCACCAATTTTTATCAAATTATATTTAGCAGTTCAAATTCTACAAGTGTTTTTATTGGCGCACTATGAAGTCAAAATTTGACTTGATTTGAATATTCAAATTAAATTATTTTCTGCGACAAAATTAAATGATTTCAAAATTTGCATCTCAAGGTACCTTGATGTGTACGCCAACATTCTGTGTAAGTGGCGTTCTTGGGACAGCTAGGTAGGCATTTTAAGGATTCGTGCTAACCGTGAGATTGAAACTTAAATTTTTATATTATTAAGATTAAATTAAGTTTATCAAAGTTGATCTTTATTTTTAAAATAAAGTTCAAAATATTTGTTCTTAACATAAAATAAAAATATTTTTAGTATTTGAATTTGGGAATTTATATACAAAAAGGAATGAATTATTATATTCCAATTACATTTAATCAACACTGATAATGTTCTTAATGACTGAACCTCAATCAAGAGAATTGTATGGAGTCTCAGAAGAAATCACCTTGCTTGATTAGGAAAATACATTAACAAACAATTATAATAATTTTATATACTGTAGGTATATTTATATGTGCTTATATGTAGCATTTTAATTAAAATATGCTACAAAAGAAACATACCTTAAATTTTTCTTTTGTAGCATATTTTAATTAAAATGCTACAAAAGAAAAATATTTTAATTAAAATGCCACAAAAAAAAAAAAAAAATGCACAAGATACTTAAAAATTTTGCTCTTTATTAAAAATTTACTTGACAGAGAGAGTTCAGAAATGGGACAGAGCTATACTATCTGGAGGCAGTACAGCTCTGTCACACTTCTCCATTATTTATCTAGAATAGCCATCTTTCTATAATATTTGTATATAAAAATTAAATCACTAAATAAAAATTAAAAAATTCAAAGTTTTAATAACTAAACATAAATAAACCTGTTTAATATTAGAATGTCTTTTCAGAGCTTGATGTGCTTTCTTTAGTCCCATACCTTTAATTGATGGAAGATAATCACAGCCAGAAAGCATACACATTTGACGAAAGTTATCCAAAGTAAAAGAAGATAGCTGCACAGAGCGAACTTTTGACAGGTTGTCAATATCAACAAGCATTCCATCACCTTCAGAAGACATCTTATATAAAACCTATAAAAAAAAAAAATTAAAATTGTTAGAAACCTTTTTTTATTTAAAAATAAATGTAAAGAAATTAGATTTTAAAATCTGTAAAAAAATTCTTTAATTTTTAATTTTGATTTGTTTGATAACAAAGTGTAAATCTTAAAACAAAAATTAAAAACCTTGTTACACCCATATAATAACAAATCAGAATCTTCAGAAATAGTAAGTTGCGTAATTCCACTTTTCATCAGAAAAGCAAGCTGAGCATCTGCTTCATAAGGAGCCACAATACATTGAACATTCATCTCAAAGCAAGCCTGCAACAAGAATGGTTAAAGCAATTGATAAACTTTTTCTATTAAAATTATTTTAATTAATCAACATGTTTTAAATAAGAAAAACATTTTACATACATACAATATATATTGTTCAAATAAGAAAGACATATTTTCAAGTCTTCATTATTAGTAAAACACAATTTTACTGATGAATAACAAATCATTATTATATATAAGATATCAAAAAAGAAATTATATACAAATATATTTTTTAAAACCTATGCAGATATAAAACCTATGTAATTACATACAAAAAATATTGTTTAAAAACATTTTAAAAATGAATTGTAAAAGACTTTTTTAGTTTTATATAGTTGAAATTCTTATGGCACATATAACTATATTTTAAACCATATAAAGATACTGGGCTAAAGCTCCAGGGCCCACGACACCAGGGGGAGGGACCAGGGACCACTGGTGTTGTTGCCCTGACTTTTAACGATATTTGTACTATTAAAAGATAATTTTAACCATATTTGTATTAAAAAATATTTTTTTAGTACAAATATGGTTTGTTTTTTTTCTTTTATTTTTTTTTTGATTTACTATACTTGTGTAGTAAATCAAAAAATATATATATATATATATATGATTTGATTTACTATACTTGTGTAGTAAATATAGCAATATAGTATAGTATATAACAATATACTATATTAAATTGTTATATTTAATAGCTTTTAAAAAATGGAGTAACCATATCCCAACTATCTTTATCTTGTTACCTTAAGAAGCTTTAAATTACAAGAAAAAGATTTAGAAAGGTCTCTGATGTCACCTGTTCAATAATTAGTGAGAGCACCAAAAAACACTCCTGCATTTACAACTGTTCCTACAAACAAAAGTTGCAATATCAGTCTACTTTCATTAATAAGTCAGAGCCATCTTAAAACATTCAATTATTGAAGGACCTTTCAGTACTGAAATTTTCTTAGAATTTTTCAAGCAATGCAATGAAGCAAGATTTGTTTGAAAATAAAATTCTTATCATGAACAACATAAGATTTTATAAATCAGGACTAATGATTCAATTTTTTAGGGATAAGAATATTAGATATGGGTATCTGCCCCCATATTCTCCCCAGTTAAATCCTATAGAGGAAGTATTTTTATCTTTATTTTTAAAAATAAAGATATTACAAATTATGTCCATATCCAGAAACTAAAGAAGATATCATTTAACACATTAAAACGGTTATAGCAGATATGAATGAGAACATTGTTTTTATGGTGTTTTATTAACAAAGCACTGTCTTGCTCTTGCTTTTATAGGACAAGAATTTAAATAATAACTTAACATTTAACAACACTATTTATATTTATTTTACTGGATATATTTTTTATTTTAACTAAGAAAGGTATTTTATGAATTATATATAATTGTAAACAACCTGCTATATAATTTTTAATAAACTGCTATATAATAACTAATACACTGATACATAATTATTAATAAACTGATATATAATTATTAATAAATCGTTATATAATTATTAATTACCCTGTAAAATTAAATTAACAGAATCTGAGACAACTTGTCTTGATCAAGCCGCTTGGCTCAATAAAAAATTTTAATTTTAGTTAGCATGAACAAAAAGTAGGAACAAAAGTACCTGAATTACATTAGCAGCCATCTCTGGTGTGATATCACAACATTTTTGAAAACTTTCAAATGCTTCTTTTGAATTGCCATTTCTTAGTGCTTCTAATGCTCGTGCTCGGTATTCTATACGTTTTCTTAAAATAAATATCAATGTTTTTTATGTTTTCTTAAAATAAATATCAATAATCTTTATGTTTTCTTAAAACAAATATTGATATTATTTACATTTTCTTAAAATAAATGTCAATAATCTTTATGTTTTCTTAAAATGAATATCAAAATGGGCAATTTAATTTTTAACTTGCATTACGCGCACAACAAACTTATTAAATTTTTGCCTATTTAAATTGTAAATTAAACTTTTAGCTATTTATATGAAAGCTGTTAGTCTAAAGAATAAAATAAGCTAAAAAGTTTTGTTTCTGGCCAAAAGAAGGCGAACTTATTACTGAAAATTCCTCTTAACTTACTTTACATGGAAAATAAGGTAAAAAAATTGCTTTAACTTTTAGATCAGATTTCTTCAAATCAGTAATGCGGTTTGTAATAAAAACATTCACAAGATGTTGAGAATTCTATACCAATTTAAAAAATATATAAAAATTTATCAGAGCTGACCAGCTAAGGAAAGTGTTTTTTTTTTTTTTGATACTATATATTTAACTTGTTAGATCACTTACACTACCAAGCGATTATTATCGTGGAATTTTTATATCTGTTATTAAGAGTTAAAATTACATAACAAAAGAATTGCAAAAATATGAACTCATTCATAAAAAAAATTAACATTGAAAAATTTAAAAAACTTCCTGAGTGATTTTTTATAAAATTTATGAAATTTTAGAATTAAAACTTTATTAAAACTTTATTGAGTAATTTAAATAAGAAAAATTTTTGTCAAAGAAAATTTTTTGGCTTGTCAAAGTTTTTACTTATACTTCTAATTTCTTATGCGTATTGCCATATTTTCATTAGGTGGAATTTTTTTAATGCTGCAAACTATTTACATTTAAATCTTTTTCAATGTTTTTGACATGAAACTGCTAGCACAGTTTGAGAGGGAGAGGGGTTCAAGTATATGAGATCGTTTGTGACAGGGAAGGGGTAAGAATTGACAAAATTGGGGTGACATGCTTTATGGATGATCCCAATTAATTACGTTTACAAATTTGTTTTAATAAAACAAAAATAAAAAAGGCTCTGAATGATTTTTTTTTTATACTAGGAGAATAATTTTTTTTCAATGTCTAAATAAAACTTGTTATATAACTCTTATTTTTATTCATTTATGTATATTTGTATGTCAACTAAAATAAGAATACATACAAAAATAAAAAAAACAATAATATAAATAATTTTAATTAATATTACAAAAAAAATTAAAGAATTTTTTTCTAAATTCTCCTAATATAAAAAGTTAAAACCTTGTCAAACTAACGCAACAAAAAAGAATTACTTAATGGCATAATTTATTTTGTTAACAGAAAAATGCTAGAACATTGTCAATGCATGTAATTTTAACTTATGTTACACAAATTTAAAATAAAAATATGCTTTAACTAAGCATCATCATTTAGAACTTTAAATGTAAAAACATAATATTTATTTTCTTTTACCTATATTATTAAAAAACTCATGTTTTTAAACTTTCTTTTAGAAAAAACAAAACATTATTATGTTTTTGTTAAACTGCATTACATGAAAAATGCAATTCTTTCGTTATTTCCTTGAAATATATATATTTTATAAAGTATGAAACCTGACCAAAAACAATTTGAATATGTTAGCTCCATTTTCACGCTAAATTAATTCAGATTATGCAAATAAATTTATGTTTAAAACAACATTTTACAACGATCCTTTTTTTTAATGCAATGAGAAAACAATGAGAAAAACCGAAACGGAAGCATAAAAATGACTTAGATAAATTAATTTTAGTACTAAAAGTATATTTTAAATAAACTTTCATGTGTCTACATAAATATTAATTTGCTAAAACTTGACAAAAAGTAAAATAAAATTTGTCTACTTTCTCATTTCCCGCCGTGTAATTGCCCATACTCTTAATGTTTTCTTAAAATAAATATCAATAAGCTTTACATTTTCTTAAAATTACATTTTCTTAATAGTTCTACTAAAATGTTACATCTGAATATTATTCAATAAGCAGAAACAAAATTTTTAATTTTATAAAAATCTTTACTTACTCCCTTCTTTCTTTTTCTTTCTCTGATTTTGCAGGTAAATGTCCACCATCAAAAACAAGTATTGGCGTTATATCATAGTTGATAAGCATGTTGACCCTTCGCATAACATATTGAATATAAACTTTAGTAGGTTGCCCCAAAACAACGTCTTTTGCACATCCATAAGTACCTTTATGCAACCAACAATATGCATCAATTCCAACTGTTTGTCCTTTGAAACTTGAAATTGATGTTTTTACTTGAATGTCTTTTAGAAGGGGTAAAAGTCCAAGTATTCCCATTACAATGCAGGAACCATTAATTTTGTTTATTAAAAAACTCTGTATTAAATGAGTTTGCTATAAAAAAATATCATAAAAAATTAAAACAAATAATAATTAATTATATTATATTTGTTTGTATAAGTTACTATAGTTACTTGTTTATATATATTTTTTTGTTCTTTTGTCATTACTATTTTTGTTTATATTATTATTTTATTTAATAGTATTATTATTATCTCATCAAAGTTGTTTAAATTTGAAATTTGAAAAAAAACAACCTTAGAAATTATTTTTTGTATTTTTCGAGTCTAAATTGAAATATCTTTATCTACATTCATCTACATTCATCTACATTTATATACATTTATCTACATTTATCTACATTCATTTCATTTATTTATTTATTCAAACATAAAATTTGAAATCAATGCACGATCAGGAGACACTCAAATAGTTAAAAACTAACCATAAGAGTGACACTTAAAAACAAAAAAATCAAGTAACAAAAAATTAAAATAAAGACAAAATTAGACAAACCAAAATAGACAAACAAAACAAAATAAAAAAACAAAACAAAATAAAAAATCAAGGTAACAAAAAAATTTATAAGAATTAGGCAAAATTAGATAAACATAAATCCAGTACAAACGAAAAATTAACAACTATATACTTTTACTATATATGCCACTTAAAATTTACTTTTCTAGCTGAAGGAGAAGTTAACTTAAACTTTTTTAGGCCTTGGGGATCTGAGTAAAGACAAGAGATTCTGTATCAATAAAAAAAAACTTATACTGATGTTAAAGGTATCTGATTACTTTTGTGCAGAAAACCTCATAGGTAAAGACATAAGTGGTATACAGAAAATTCATGTAAATGAGCCATTCTTCATTTAACAGACTGGCATAGATGTAAAACATGTATAAATGTTACCTGAAAGGGTGGGTTTTTGCATGTGCCTCTTTGTTATTGGCTATGCAACTCTTTCTGTTATCTCCTATTATAGGATTCTTTCTGTGGTAGCTATCAGAGAATTCCATAAGCCGCTGTAAAATGCAAATGTATTAAAAGTACAATATTACACATTGGTGTTGCTAATAGTTTTTTTGGTGTGTATTGTTAACAATACACACCAAAAAAACTAATTGTATTGTTAACAATACACACCATTCATGCTAATCATGCAATGCAAATTCCAAAGAACTGATGTTTGAGGAAAAAAAACTAAAAGTATAAGAAATTTTGAAGCACTTAGTCAGTGTACAGTACAACAGTCACAGTAATAGGATGAGACTTAATTGAATGACAAGTAACAGAAAAATTAATTTTAGCAGAAGGCATAAGAGACACTTGATCTTTAGAGCAGTCCCATTAAAGTATTTATAGAAAAGAGAATGAGAAGCAACATTACAATGATGTGATAATGGTTTGAGGTTGGCTGCAAGAGCGGGTCCAACTATGTTTACAATGTGTTTTTGCACCTTGTCTAAAAGAGAAAAGGTATCATTGGAAGATCTGCCCCAGATATGGCAACAGTATTCTATACAAGGTCAGATTTGAGATTTATAGAGATAAAAAATAGAATTCTGAGTAAGAAAGTGGCGAGCACAATAAAGAGATGCAACCTTAGCATATGCTAATTTTGCAATTGATTTTTTTTTTTTTAATATCGATATTTTTTAAACAAATTATTTTTACAAAAATGAAAAGACTTGTGAAGGAATGGTATCAGCCCTACTATGTATAACCCAAAATTGTTAATGTACTGGCTATGTTTCTTCTTAGAACGTGACAATCATATAGCTCTTATAATTTTTCAATTCTGAAGCATCAATAATTTGCTCTGGTAAAGAGTTCCAGTGTTTTAATATATTATTAGTAAAAATTTCGCTTTGAAAATTAGTGCTTCACCAGTTGACATTTTATTCGCATAGCATGACTACGAGTACCACCAGCAGGTCCATCGCAATGAAAAGAGGGAAGAGACATGGGTGAGTGATACTAGTTAATGACATGAATCTGACATATTATTTTAAAATGCTGTATCATATCATTTCTGATCCTTCTCTCAGTTAGAGTGGTAATTCCTAGTTTTTCAAGTCTTTCTTTGTATGGAAGTTTTGATTTGGAGAAAATTACTATTGTAGTTTTTCTTTGAATGTTTTCTAAAATCTTGATGCCTTTCGCTTGATATGGTGACCATGATTGAACTGCAAATTCTAAATGTGGTCTAATATATGTTATATAAAGCAATTTCCACAGACTTAAACCTCTATGCTGAAATACTTTTTTAAAAATTTCAAGTATTTGATTGACCTTTATAGCAGCAGAATCTACTTGCATCTTAACTTTAAGGTTATCAGAGATAAGTACACCTAAATCTTGTTCAATATAGGTATCAGCTAATGTGACTTGTGTGCCATTGTCATCATACATATAGTATTTTTGATTTGATTTAGTCAATCCTTGACCGATATGCATGACCTTACATTTTTTAATATTAAACTTCATCTGCCAATTTCTTGACCATTCAACAGCTTAATTGATATTAGATTGTAAAAAATCCGCATCTGATGGTGAGCTGGTTACCCAAATGATTATGCTACCATCAGCATATAATTTTATACTGTGTGTCAAATTATGTGGTAGGTCATTAATATACAACACAAATAAAAGGGGACCGAAGACTGATCCCTGTGGGACACTGCTGACTACATCTTTCCAACCCGATGTATTTGGTCCTAATTTAACACGCTGTTGCCTTTAATTTAGCCATGCTTTAATCCATGCAAAAATCTAACCACGAATATCATATGCATAAAGTTTATGTAGTAGTCTTCTGTGAGGCACTGTATCGAAGGCTTTTTCAAAGTCGGTAAAAATTCTTGATCTTGAAAATTAGTGTAACATTTGCTTTTTTCCATCTATCGGGAACAACACCAGTACTAACTGAGTTATTAAAGATTATACCCATAGGTAAAGCTATACTTGAACAACAGTTTAAGAGAACTCGTGGGTATATGCGACCGAATCCAGCGGACTTATTTGGATCAATTACTTTTAGTCTGTTTATGATATGCTTGTGACCGAAAAAGTGGTCAGGAATTTCACTGCATTGTATTTCAGTTCGATTTTTAAAATATGGTAGCTAATCTGATGGTTCCACAACAAAAACAGAATGAAAGAAACTAGTAAAAGCACTGCAAATTAATTTGCCTTCAGTTATGATTTAATTGCCTTCAGTTATGATTGTTCCATCAGTATTTTTCAAAGCTTGTATAGAGTCTTTAGCACTTCTTTTTTTTTGAACATAGGAATGGAGTATTTTTGAAATTAGTTTTCTCTTCATATTCCAGGACTGCTTTCTTTATAACTTTTTTTACTGATATACTAGCTGCTTTATGCTTTAATTTTAATTTGGCGTGAACAAATTGCTTAACAGATTTATATTTAGCCCAAAGGTCTTATTTTAGACGAATAGCAGCTTTTAAATCAGTTGCCACCCACAGTTCATGAACAAAAACTAGTTTAGATTTTGTTGTTGGTATATATTGAGCACACGCTAAATTAAATTCTTGAATAAAAATTTCATAGTAACCATTTGCTGATAAGTCAGCAAATAAGTTACTCCAGTTTACTGATTCAAAATATCTTGAAATTTTCTCAAAATCCACTTTTTTACTAAACAGGTCTTGGTAAATTATTAGTGGATTGATTTGTATCAGTACTAGCAATGGCCAAGAGGTTCACCTGTTTTTAGTGCAAAAACATGGTCTGGTTCATCTGTGATGAGAAGGTCAAGGGTGTTTTTTGGCTCTTCTTCAAAAGAATTTTGCAATGTTGGAAAGGTAACAATTTACATAAGATGATTATTTTGAAGGCAGCTAAGGAATATTTTATCTGAACGCTTATCACCTATAGATGTCTCCTAGATGTTGGCTATTGTTGCTGTTCCTCCACTAATGTTCACATCAACATATCTAATGTGACTAAAATCACCAAAAACTACCATACTTGAACAACCTAGACAGGATAACGATTACTTTGCGATAGTAAGCAACAAGAAGTTTGTAGCAAGTTGAACTAAAACAATCGCTATTATAAACAAATCATTTGCTTTACATTGTTGAAATTGTAGAACATTGTTCAGTTAAGATGAATCCTATATGTATCAAAATATTTGATGCTGACCACTCAAAAACAATAACATGTCATTTCTTTGATATGTGCTTAACATCTGGAGTTGATTGTGCAAAGACTGCTATTATCTTTTCTTCTATAGAAAAAAAATTTGAAGAAAATGAAATTCTATGGGAAAATTGCATAAGTTTAAGTGTTGATAACACAATCTCTATGATTGAAAAAAGAAATTCAGTTGCATTAAGATTTTTAGAAAAAAATTATATCTTTATTGGTGGCTGCCAATCTTTGCTTCCAACAAGGCTGCAAGCAACCACTGATTAGTGTTGGAAGTTACTGAAAGAGGAAAGATGAAGATTGTAGAGCAAGATAAGGATTGACAGAATTGAACATAATGAATAAATATTAAATTATTCCCCACAGCATTATTCCCCACAGTAACGCTGAGAATCATTTAGTATTGTAAAAAAAAAAATCATTTAGTATTGTAAAAAAAAAAATGTCTTGAGAGATCAGCATTAAAGTTGGATGGGACATTATCAAGTACTTTAGCTATGAAAACAATGTTTCCCCGGGCTACTATACTGTGTTTTCAATGAAAACCATCTGAACAGCTGTTAAAAACATCAAAAAAAGCAACAAAAATGTACAATGCTAAACATAACGAATAAATATTATATATTTATAAAATGTAACTTTTCATTATATTTTAATTTTTCTTGTTTGAAAAAAAAGCATTTTTTTTTTAAATTTTACGCTTCTAAAGGTTTTTGTGTAAATCTCAAGGTATTTTTAACGAATCTCAAGGTTTTTTAAAAAAAGGTTGGAAGATCTGTTTATTTATATATGGCATATAAAACAATTCATTATGTTTAATAAAACCCTTCATTACGAGGTTGTTTAAAAATTTAAAATTTACAAAATGTTACATATTCCAATATATAAGAAAAAACTTATATTATTAGACACTTATAATATAAGTGACACTTATAATATAAGACACTTATAATATAACAATTTATTTGCTCATTGTATTTAGTTTACAAGTTTTTGTATTCTAATAATATAAGTTATATTATTAGAATACAAAAACTTGTAAAAATAAAATAAAACTTATAAGTTATTTATTTTAAAGTAAAAATTATTTTAAGGATTTTTAGAGAGAAACTAAATACAATGAGCAAATAAATTGTTATGCTGCAATCATGTAAAATTTGCAAAATTGCAATTAAATTCTAATATTTAATTGCATAATGAAATACTAAATTTTACCGGTTATTTAAAAATTATATAAAAAAGGTATAAATTTTTTCAAAATATTATAGAAATATATATTATTTTATTTGAAGTTAGTGGAGAATGAAACTTTAACATTTTAACTTAATCATTTTTTTTAATTAAATTGGCGCGAATTTTATTTAAACACAAGTTAGCCATTATTAAACAAACAAATAATATATTACGTAAACTACGCGTAAGTTTTGGATTTTGCGTCAACACTCGTCAACACAGAAAACAATATTTATTTATAAGTAAATTAGGTGCTCTTACAAGCAGTAGTACAAGCGGTCTAATGACAGAGCGCCGCGGAATAACATTTACCCGGAAATTTCACGCGTCGTTCCTGACCAGTGATGCATATATGACCAGAACTGAAGCCAGAACTCTAAATACTACACTAGCTGATATACGATACTATGTCATATGTTTTATAAGATTTCAAACCTGAAACTGTGGACCAGAGTAACCAATAGGGTAAGTTGCATCCCAGGTCTAATTTTTTCTATTCCAATAGTTAGGTATACATCAGTTGGTACAATTTATGGCATTTAAATTTATAAGGGGTTGGACCAAGTCAAAAAATTGTTGTTTAAAAATTTTTACTTTAAGTAGGGGTGTACCGGATTGAAAATTTTGATTTCCGACCGAGATTTATATTTATGTAATTTTTTAACTACAATATTGAAAATGAAAACCTGCACCTTAGCGTCGTGGCTACGCAATATATATTTATAACCTATAATATATATATACATATGTTTCGACTATATCATAGCCATCGTCAGTTAAAATATATTAAGATGCTTAAATCAAATTATTAAAATTAAGTTGAATTAAGAGACCTTATAATAAAAATACAAAAAAATGCAATTAAAAAATAAAGCAAATGTTTTAAAAAGATAAAAGAACCGGTAGTGTTAAAAGAAACTTGATTGAAATTGTCATTTTTACATGATTCATTTGTTTATTAATAGTGGGTTTTTCCCACTCAATGTACTTTTTATACTAAGTGTACTAATATGTACTATTTAACCGTGGGTTTTTCCCACTCGCTTACTTTGAGATTTAATATAAATTTGTTGGAGGCTGAATCCAAAATTAAAAAACTAGCATAATTAAAACTATTAAAACAGCTTTCATTTGAATGAATATGTTTATAAATGAGTGGGTTTTATCCCTTTTTTGGTGCTCGATTATTCGTGTCTTTAAATGGTTAGTAGTTTCGTTAATATAACAGGATTTACAACGTACGCATTCAAATTTATAGACAACGAATGAACTAAAGTATGTAGAAAAGAGATCTTTTGTGGAAAAAAAACTTGAACTTTTAAATGAAGTAAAATCCAATCTTACAGTGACCGATTTACAACATCTTTTAATGATTGCGTTTAGTCTTTGTTTGGTTAAATCAGATAATTTTCCAATTTAAGGAAGTTTAAAATATTGATAATTTTGTAGGTTTTCCGAACGTGATGAAATGTTGACATTAGTGTTGTTAATATAAGAGCTATGGATTTTCTTAATCAACCAAGACAGGTACAAGTTGCGTTTGAGAACTTTAAACTTCGGAATTTTGTACTAAAGATTCCTTCACTTTTTCTAAAGAAGTAAACCAAGCCTTTAAAAATATTTCTTAGTATCTTACGATATTACAAGTTTATACAACATTATTCCATGACAAGAAACAAATGATATTGCCGTTAATAGCATTATAAATAGTAAAGTTAATCCTAAAATTAGTAAAAGTGAAGGAATTTTCTTACATATTAGACTTAATAAGACAGATCGCAACTCACTTGTATCTAGCTTTGATTCTTACATTTTTTTTTATAGAAGTTTTTTGATAGGAATCAAATTTTAGTGAAGTTGGAGAAATATTACGTGCCAAATTAAAGCTAACATAAACGAAAAAGCTATTCAATTTTTCAGCTATTTATCATTTATTGGGAAAATTCCCATATAACTGCTTGTATTTAAGACAAGTTTTTTAAGATAAGATTTTAAGGAATTTATATTTTTCAGGAGAGATATTGAGGAATTTTTTGGTATTAATTTGTTATACAAGTAAGGACCACAATATGCTATTGAGAATTGAGACAGTTTTCTTTTTTTAGGGGGTACTATATAGTTTCCAGTTGCTCTAGTGCTAAATTTGTTTATATTAGTTTTAAAAAAGTTATTCATAAATCGACTTGGAATAATTCCCATTTTATGTTTAAACATAAACAAAATATTTTGATATATATTAATTTGGTAAATGTTTAAAGCATTCATTTGTTTTAGTAATGGGTTTGCGTGAGTAAGTTTGTTTTTATAAAAAATAATTCTTGAGGCGAGTTTCTGTCGCCTATAGAGTGAACTTAATTTAGTTTCATGGGTACTTGCCCATGCTATATTGGCATATGATAGATAGCTGTGTATAAAGGAAAAATAAAGAAGTTTTAAATTTTCGAACGATAAATAACTTCTTGCTTTATAGAGTAGACCAATGTTTTTTGAGACTTTTGTATTAATGGTATTTATGTGAGAGTTCCAAGATAATTTCTCGTCAAGAAGCACACCAAGAAATTTAGATAACTGAGTTCGTTCAATAATTGTGTTGTCTATACTAAGAGTAGGTAAAATTGATGGGATAGCCTTTTTTTTTTGGTTGGGGTGAAATAAGATGTATTTAGTTTTGTTTAAGTTTAATGACAATTTGTTAGCTCTGAACCATGTGTTAAGTTTAATAAGTTCTAAGTTTGCGGTTATAAAGAGGTCACTGATTGAGCTAAAAGAATAAAACAGATTAGTGTCGTCTGCAAAAATTATGCAATCTAACTTAGATGAGACTTTAGGGAGGTCGTTGACATAAATTTCCGATTGCTAATGTTGCAACATATTTTTAATCGGATTTTTAAACCATAATTTTTTGAAGAATTAAACATTAAAAAAAACACACGCAAATTTGGATAAAAAAAAAATTTCAAAGGCAATATTTTATTTTCCATCATTTCAAAGCTCATAATATAGTTGTTTCGAAGATCTACAAAGCCTCAATCAACCATTTTATTGAGAAAAGGGTATTTTGTAACTAGTTCCAACAAAAAATTTAGAGTGCAAAAAATCTTTCTATATCTGTTTCTACGAATTTTTCTTTTTTTATTGTGTATTCTGTTTGATAACTGTTTTCGTTTAGTTTCACACATAATATTACTATTAAAAAGAGATTCTATATAGCATCTCTTTTTAAAATAGAAGTATTATATATATAGCTAAATACACAGATGCATATAGCTATATACACAGATTTTTTCATGCAATATAAAAATGAATATGACGTAGCGAATTTATATAAGAAAAGCATTGCTTATGAAGTGTATTTCTATAGAGATTTTAGAAAGCAAGAATATTTTTACTTTAATTTATTAACAAAAAGTATTGCTTAAAACAATTTTTACAAAATATTTTTCAGCAATAATATAAAAGTATTCATTTTTTTTATATTACATATTACAAAACAACATTGTTTTTAGTATAAATGCTTGTATATTTTTATGTTGACACTAATGTATGGTTACACTAATGCATAGCTGACACTGATGTGTTGTTTTAGTGTCAAGAATTATAGTTAAAAAAATTGCAAATGTATACTGCATTGTTTTAACAATCAAACAACATACCTTTTTTACCAAACTGGAACAAAAGCTTCTCATGTCTTGTGATAGCACTTCTACCAAGGTTCTTACTAGTGCAATACTGCCATATATTTTATCAGAACTGGGTGAAATACAACTTTCACATATTTATTTAGCTCAATTGTTTGTTAAAAGAAAACGTAATCTATATATAACGGAAAAGGTAAAAAAAATTTAGAGATGTAATGTTTCCTAGTGCATTTTCGAAATCTCTGGTTCAATGTTCTAAAGTATTGTTTACAGGGTAATTTTCTTTAACAACTTTAGGTTCAGGATTATCACTTTAACCCTCCTTCTCCTAGGTATTGGTGTCTTGTAGAAATTGTTTTTCTAGACATTCTTCTTTTCTAGAGAGAAATAAAATCTTAAATAAAAAATTTCCTGCCTTGATTAAACTATTTACAAAACCTCAATGTAGGGTTCTTCGCTGAGTAAAAATTAGAAATGGTGTCTTAATAGAAATACTCATCTTGGGCAGATGTTAACTCCATCCAGCTATTGTCTGTAGAAGGTCTACTAGGAAAAGACTGTAGGAGTAGGCAAAATAATTATGTCAACAAGCCTCGCACCCCTTCTTCATCTATTCGACTGACTTGGATGTAAACTTGTGTTACACTGTTTCCCACCTAGGATGATGAACGCTGGATCTTCTTAACTTTATTCATTGACTTTTGCAAGTGTCTCCTTGATAGTGGTTATCAAACTCTTTCTGTTATCTACTAATGAGGGGACAGCTCTAAAACTCAGTTTAAGGGTTTTGAGGTCGGTAATAAGGTTTCCCAAACTGTGGTAGCTTTCAGAGAGGTTAATTTCATCAAAAGCTGCAAAATATCAGGGTATTAACAGTGTCATATTGCGCATTGATGGTGTTTCTGTTAATGCTTTTAGTTTGCATTTTCGAAGCCACATTAGGAGTCTTAAGTTACAATTTTCGGATAATTTTATTTTTACTATTACTTATTTTAAATTAAACTGTTTTAAAAATGGAGAAAAATTTCATAATTAAATTTTCGGATGAAAATGACATTCTCTGTCATAATGACACCGACTCAAATTATTTTTATCACAAAATGTTAAAAAGTAAAAATACAATAATCTGTTGCTCATTTTCTCTTTTTTATTATTTGCAAATATATTTACGGTCGTTTTTTATTTTAATTTAGTTTTTTTATCGACTTTTTAAAACTAATAAACTAATAGGTATTTTAATATAAATTTTTTATTGTGGGTGTCATTTTTATTTGTTTACTTTTTGGAAATCAAATTCAAAAGCAAAGTTTCTTTAGTTTGCTTTTGAATTTTATTGTTTATTTTTGGTTTTCTAAAACATGCTCTATGATTGGCAGAAAATTTTGTGATAAATACTATTTCTTTAGATACTATTGTTGGTGACAAAATTGGTTATGATGCAAGCAACATCGAGGATGCCATTGGCACATATTAAAACGAGCCAAAAATAAATAAATATTTTGCTCAATTTTATTTATATATTAATATTATCAAAAATATTAATCTTTTTATTTTTTTGTAATGTTTTGTGTCAATACTGGGATTTAATTATTTATAAACTAACCTTATTATTATCCTAATGAAGGTTGACACTCATGTTTAATCCCAAAAGCACGTGTATATTAAATTTAGGCTTTGCGGGAAAAAAAAAGACTTTATTTCTTATAATTTAATTTTATTCAGCTTATTCTTATACCGAATTTATTTCTAACAACTACAAAAATGGAGTCTTGAGATTCAATTTTTTATTGTTGCTAGAAATGAAGTCGGTATGAGAATAAGCTGAATACAATTAAACGCTAAATAAACGGACAAAATTTAGACGTCCGTAAGACATTCAAAAGCTTAAACTTTTTAGGAGTAAAACTAAATGAAAATTTACTATGGTATTCACACAGGGCCGGCGCGAGTAGGTGTCACGTGGGGGGGTGGGTGGGGGTGCCATTACAACTTTTGCCGATTTAAAAAAAAAAAAGGTCCTCGTTTTCCAAAATTTGCCGACTGCCATGACGACATTTGCCGACTGTCTAACCTATATCGAAAGAGTCGACATTTGCCGACTAACTAGTCTAAAATGAGGTTTGACTTGAATCGTCAGATTGAAGTCAAACCTCATTCTACTTCATGGACTTTACCTTCTTGCGTTTGTCAAGATCATTTGTCACTACAAAGTGACAAATGATCTTGACAAACAAAGTTTTTGATAAAGTTTGACATGCTGGTCTTCTCTATAAGTTTGCTTTATATGCTGTATCGATATATATGGGAACATCTTAGAGATTACCAAATCATTTTTTTCTAACAAATATTTATTAAAGTCATCCTCAAAGACCAGCACTCTTCTTTTTTTCCAGTAACTACTAGGGTCCTGCATTGTTTCTTATCTACATTAATGATCGTTCTGACTATCTTACATCTAAAGTGGCTCTATTAACTGATGACTAAACTTTATACTCCTGTCTTGGCAAAAAGTTTTTTATTTTAGAAGAGCAGCTAATCTTGAACCTGATTTCTCTTCTTAAACATCTTGGGCCTTCCCGCCTTAAAAGCACTTAAGGGTCCCTTAAGGGCATGTCCTTAAGGGACCCTTACAAAAATGTCCGCGCGGATTTTAAGGGTCACTTAAGGGCTAGCCCTCAAGCGACCATAAAAAAAAAAACAACCACGCGTTACCACTCAAAAAGTGAGTAGTAAAGCGTGGTTATTTTTAGAATTCTTTTCTTTTTGAATAAAATATAAGAAATATTTTTTAAATATATTTGTTATTACCATTCATGTTACATAAACTGTTATATACTACATATTATTTACATAGCAATGCTATTCAAAATACAAGATATTATTTATTTAAAGATGTCTTTCGCTTCTTTAATCGTGGAGCCTTATCTTCGTTGTCCTCTTTACTTCTCTCGTCACTGTCTGTATCTTTCGCGTCAATCGAAACTGCTGTTTTCTTACAGCACCGTAGCCGACCACCAGGGCAATCTTTGACGTTAATAAAAAATCGTGCAACTTCTAACTCAACTTCGTTTTTCGTGATGCCGGGGAATAATTGAATAGTTAAAACTATAAATATATCATAATATAATAATCACTATTATAATTATTACAATTAAATAAATAGTAATTATTATCATAATTACTATTTGTTTAAGAGACTGTTACATATAACATCGACAATATAAATATGCGTATAAATATAAGTAAACTGTTAATAACAATAGATTAACAACTTGTTACTTCATTTTATTGTTTCAAACAGTGATTGTAAGTCAAATAGGTTACTCACAAGACTGTTATTTAAAACTTAATATCAATTTTTTATATCCAAATTATTCGAAGTAGCTCTAAATTTCACTCACTTTTAAGCAGATTTTCCAGGTGATCAAAAAACTTTTGCCATGTGTTCCGGGCCTGTTGATCATTTTTTTGTGTGTCATGTGTCAGCTACTTATTAAGCACTCTTGAAATATGGTCACAGGCAGTCAACCCTCCTTCAAGCATCATCCATAACAGCCTAAAAAGTTTAGAAATGCTTTATATAATTATTATTACATTCCAAAATCAACAGTTTATGGCTACTTGCATATTCAGCAATTAATAAAAACATACCATATTCTTTGGGTGCTTTTTAACTTCAGAATATTGTAGTACAGAATTGAAATTTGGGAACTGGATTTGGCTGATATTCTGATCAACAGGATCATTACAAAAAAGTTCTTCCAACTTTCCCTGCCTCAAAGCTTTCCCTGTTCAAAGCTTGTCAAATTAAATTGAATATAATTTAGTTCACAAAAAATGTGCGCACTTATAAGAAAGTGACCTGTTATGAAGGAAAGTGCCTCTTATAAAAGAAAATGACCTGTTACTAATGTTACTTAAAACAAATAATAATTCTTTTTTCCAAGAAAAAACATAAAAAATAAATACTGAGCCTAAGCAATATAAAATATTCAAACCTTATGGACTAGATGGTTCACCATTTAAACGATTGCAAATACTAACCATACTATCATGCATCTGTAAAAAACTTGAATCAGCGGAATATATATATATATATATATATATATATATATATATATATATATATATATATATATATATATATATATATATATATATATATATATATATATATATATATATATATAGATATATATATATATATATATAGATATATATATATATATATCAAGATAATACTTTTGCATGAAAAATAAATATTTTGCGGCATACATTTTTACTGATTATCTGTCTGTAAAACGCTTGAAACCTATTCGAAATTAAAAAGACATTAACATAATCATTATTAAATAAATCTTTTATATCTTTCACATAAACTTATTATGTAAAGATATAGAAGTATTTTAACAATTTTTAAAAAATTGCAGTTGCCTGGATAGATGCAGGTAATTGCAAACTAGAAATCTTTAAAAAGTATATATATATATATCAATAACACATAATAAAATAAATCTCAAATTATCATAAACAGCAAATTTAAAATAAGTTATGTTTTGATGCAATAAAACTAGAACAAAGCAATATTAAATATATTTATTTAACCTTTAAGGTTTAGAAAAAGAAATGAAAACATACATCAATTTGACAACTTGTAGTTATTGAAGAGCAATACTAAAACAATAAAAAGCTGTATCAAAAACTTGTCATTTAAAAAATTATAGGAAAATTATCTGTTTTTAAAATTATATTACATACACCTGATGATGTTTAGATATTTGTTTCTTTTGTATTCTAAAAATATGTAAAAACTTGAAATTTAAATAACATCAAAAAAATCATTTAAATAACATTGGCATCATTAGTTTTTAGCGGTGGCAGGGGCTTTAAAGCTGATTTAACAACAGTATCCTGGGCATGCTGAGCCGAAAATATCAAACTATTTTATGAATAAAAAATAAAAACTTAACAAACTGTCTAAACTGTTACAATAAATAAAACATTACCATTGACTCAGAACAAAAAACTTGATTGAAAAAATTTGAGTCCTTAGAAGCTGTATGAAGTGGATGGATTAAAAAAAAAATTGGATAATAATTTCTTTAAAAAAAATAAAAAAATCATAAAGAACTAAATAAACAGAAGATATAAACATATAAATAAACATAGTATTGTATTTTATATTTACATACACTGGAGGCAGCCATCTATTTAAGCCACAGACCAAGTTGAAATAAGTTTGTATAAAATTTATTGATTGTATTTTATTTTCATTTCATAAATAAACTTTAAAGTTTCTTTCAGGGCTTCACAACTTGTTGCACATTGCAAAACTAAAACCTAATCATATATATTCACAAAATAAAGCTTTGTATTGTAATTATAAAAAAATACTATCAAATTATGGTGATTTAAATTTACCTTTATCATATTATTGTTGTTTATCACCATTAATTCAACTCTTTTACAATTTTTTTTTTTTTTGAATTCTTCCGGATTCCATCCAACACCATTATCAGCATGATTAATTGATATTGATTTATCAGATAAACAATAAATTAAAACATATTTTTGACTGATGTACTACATCATATATTTTAATTATTACTAAATTATGTAAAGTCAGTAACAGTTCAAAATTATTATCAAATAGTTTTGATGACACAATAAAATAAAAAAATGTTGAAAAAAAGACGCTTTAGATATGCTTTTTTTGTCTCTAAATGCTTGA
The DNA here is from genome assembly GCF_022113875.1 of Hydra vulgaris. NCBI lineage: Eukaryota > Metazoa > Cnidaria > Hydrozoa > Anthoathecata > Hydridae > Hydra > Hydra vulgaris. The sequence goes on from NC_061158.1 coordinate 61,276,386, forward strand.
AATATTTACTGTAGCAGTATATTAGTTATATCTAATTTTAGTGCAAAATATTAAAACAACACGAATTGTTTTAGTATTATTATATTTAAATATTTACAACATAAAGTCTATTATGATATAAAAACTAAATTATCATTACATTAAAATGATTGACTCATTACACAGCCATTAGGAGTCAACCCTTGAATATATCATCTACAAGTGGTATAATGTACTCATTGTCATTTTTAAAACAAACACATTTATTTACGATCTTTACACTAATTACAATGATACTAGACAGAGTTTAGATACCTATACCAATTTAACTGGAATGATAAGGATGAACAATTACCATGCTACGATTGACAAATTACATCAATTTTATTAAACTATTTTTTTAATTATTAAATTAAAGCTTTTGATAATTGCAACGCCACGATAGAAAAAAACCATGCTTATAAAAACTGCGCATTTACAAAAATCATTCCGTAAAATGTTTTTCTTTCGAGTTTTAAAATTCCGTAAAATTTAAGTCGAATAAGGGCTAGCCCTGATTTTGCACTTACCGATCCCTTATTAAGATTTGCTATAAACAAATTTTAATGTTTAAAATTAATTCATGTTAGCTAAACTTTATCAAAAAAGTAAGATAAGCTATTATAAATATAAATTGATATAAAAAAAAAGGTCAAAAAAAATTTTGCTCTAGTATCCCCTTATCCCCTAAGGGACCCTTAAGGGTCCCTTATGTCATTTTAAGGTGGGTTGCAGTGGCTTGTGAGTTTTAACTTGAACAAAACTCAGTTATTTACTGAAAACAACTATTGCAATACTGTCGACATTCCTATTTCAATGAATGAATGGCAACCTTATCACTGAGTCCTCTTCAAACAACTTTTAGGATTAGCATTTGTTACTGACCTCACATAGAAACAATATAAATGGCAAATAAAAAATGTATAAAAATCAAGAAATATTTTTCAATTTACAAAAAACCTCCCTATTACTTTACTTTCTCCACTTCAAGCACTCTGAATGTGTATGAAAGAATGTATGTATTTATATAGCACTCTAGGATGTGTATGAAAAAATGTATATATATATATATATATATATATATATATATATATATATACAAATAGTATTGCGTACTATTGTAAGCAATCTGACGTCATACTGAGATAGCCTGCTGCTGGGGGCTTCAGTACATACATCGACTGACAAATAGCCTGACTCGCAGTGGAGTGCTGCTACATCGACTGAGGGTATGGGATGAGGAAGCAATCGTTTCATTCATCTTCGTTTTTTCTTCTTCTTTTTCGAAAAAAATGGTATAGCTTAAGGTAAGCAGAAAAAGTGAGCAAATGCTTATCATATAAATATCTTTACTTGTAATTGTTTATATCATTTTATTTTAGCTTGTATATTTTATGAAATTTTAACGTGATGTTTTAAAATGTAATAAAGAACAAATATATATATATATATATATATATATATATATATATATATATATATATATATATATATATATATATATATATATATATATATATATATATATATATATATATATATATATATATATATATATATATATATATATACAGTGCTCGAAATAGTTTTTCAAAACTTGCCGATCAAATGTAATTTTTTTGACAAAAACAGCTTATTTTCCCTTGAATTTTTCTAAATTTCCCTAAAAATAGCCAATCATTGATCGTTGATCGGCTGTTATTTCGAGCGCTGTTATATATATAAAATAAAAAAACACTTTTTTGATCATGCTCATCTGGTTGAACAAATTTTTAAGACAACAATTGTAAGCAATACTTTCTTAAGATCGCATCAAGTCATTCTTCACCAAATAAAAAATAAAACAACGTTAAAATAAGCTTTATTTTTTATTTCATTTCATTCTTTTTTTCAAGAAGGCTTTCATTTTCATCAATTGCAGAGTTCCACCATGTATATAGTTCGTCTTTTACATCATTCAATCCTTGTTTTCTTTTCCTGATTCCATCAAATGAAGACTGTACCTCATAATTTTGATTCAACATTGTTTGATTAGGGAATGAATTAACAGAAGCACCATCAAAATCGCTTTTTAAACTGCCGTCAGTTAATTCCGACTCGCCAGATCCTCCTAAATAAAAATCAATTAAGAAAGAGTTGCTATATCATTATTTTACTATTAAATATTTTTATTTCAATAATATTTAAAGAGTTGCTAAATCATTATTTTACTATTAAATATTTTTATTTCAAATCAATATTATGGTTAAATTACTTTTTTTATATATTGCGTGTTTTTCTGCAGTAAAAAGTTCATGTACGAAGTACGAAAGCATTACATAAAGATTATAAAAAAGTTAACGAACCAGATTAGTGACTATTTTATTCCTACTATTTCAATGATAAGACAATTATAACTTGTAAAATGCAACCGAACAGAATAATTTACCATGAAATACTATACAATAGTGCTTCATGGTGCTTATTTTATAAATATATTTTAGATACCTGGAAAATGATTATATTACTTAAAGAATTTTTAGCGAAACTGCAGTTGATCATGCACACCTAGCAAACATCGAGTTGATCATGCACACCTTATATGGTGTTTCATCTCGGGAACAAAATATTTAAAAAATCAGATTTTTTAATGACATTAATAAAAAAAAAAGAATGAGGTTAAGCGTAAAATTCATCATAAAAGTTAAAATTAAATGAGTTTTATCTACTAGGAAACAGTCTTGAAAACTGCCCAAAAGCCAAAGTGCTTGATGTTATCATGTTTTCAAGGTCAATTACTATAATTTTAGACATACATCTAAAAATCTATCTATTATATGGTAAGAAATTAATATAATATATATTAGAAAAATGGTTAAAATTGTTCCAGAAATTTGAATTTTCTTAATACTCAAAGGTTTTGTACATTATAACATGAACTACAGAATATACCAAAGTCAACTTTTAAAATTTATATGGAAGTTAACTTTTTAAATGGCTAAAAATTAAAACCTCATGTATAAGGTGTTGTTTTTTTTAAAACATCTAAAATGCAAGTTATTGATTTAACATATTGTCATTGATATTAACATATTAATTTAACATTATTGATTTAACATATTGTCAGTAGAATTGTTAAGAGAAGGCTACACGGAAAAAAATATTTACATTAAGATAATAAAAGGAGAATTCTTGAACAAAATAAAATGAAGCAAGAATTGCTCCCCGTTCCCATTTATTTTATTATGTATTAGTCAATGATTTGTCACTGTTTTTTATGTTGTTATTAGATTTTACCAGAATAGTATATATTTTCAATATTGATGTTATTATTACTTATTTATTACTTACTTTATTATGTACTTATAAATTTAATATATCTGTAAAATTGCTAGCACGTGAATTGCCAAAATTAGAGATGTTCTAAAATGTGTTTTTAAGAGAAGTAAACAAAAGAATCTAAAGCATAATATGGTAACAAGACTTAAAGACGCATAAAATAAGAGAGAGTACATGAGACAAGTCTCAAAATCTTTGGTTTCTTAAAATAGAGCAAGTAAAGATACTAAAGAAAAGATGAACATAATATAGTTCTAACAGTTCAATGTCGCGGCATCAATATAAATTAGGCAATTTATCTTATATTTGTATTAAGTTAGTGAAATACAGCTTCGTCAACATTTTGTGAAGTTGCACTTGTTTTGTCCAGAAGGAAATCAACTTTTTTTTAATACTTTTGATTAATTTATTAATTTTCGTGTACAAAAATGAACTTTGTGATGAATAAAACTTGAAGAACGTTGTCTCTAAACAGTTACATAGTTATTTCTCTAAATTGAAAAAATGCAGCACTTTTATATAAAGAAACTAAATTAGCATTATTTGGTTGCACTTGTTTTGTCCGATACTGTATATATACTGTGTCATTTTTCAACAATTTTTTTAAACTAAATCCCAGCCACCTGAATTAGTTGACTGGTTGGTTAAAAATGATTTTACGCTAAAAGAAAATTTATTGATACCCATTTTTAAGGTCCCCGCTTTTACAATTTGTGCCCCAAAAACCCCAACTTTTTTAACCAAAAAGCAAGGGTACCTTAAACGTTGACATAAAATACCAATTTTTTTTCTATAAACTCTAAAAGGCCTAAATATTAATTTGGAATTGGTTACAATAAAAAAATATATACTAATTTAAGTTAAGAAAAATAGCTTAAAACGCAATAACTTATTTAATTTTTAAGTATATTTAAATAGAATGATGCTTGCGATCGAATTTAACTCACGTGTGTCACAAACAAAATTAATCTTTTTTTTTCGAACTTTTTATTCTAAAAAAATTAGAAAAGATTAAAAAACAAATTCATACCATACTTTTACTAAAGCTAAGAATATTTTTTTATTATAAACTGCAATTTATAACTTTTTTACTTTAAAAATCAAAATTAATATGAAGATTTAAAAAAAGGATGCTACAAAAATTACGAGATCACTTTCAAAGACATTTTTATTCAAAGAAAAAAGTGTTGAAAAAACTTTCTGAAACACAGTTTGCCACAAATGAGGAAATTATTATTCATTTTCATTACAGTTATGATTAAAACATTAAAATGACTAAAAATTATCATTCAATATATTAACCAAGTAAAGGGCCATCCATAAAGAGGGGTGTTAAAGATAGTGAGTACAAAAGAAATCGAGTTAATTTTGAAAAAATAATGCGTACATACGCAGAGGGGGGAGGGGGTTTTAAGTCTTTGAAAGGGTACAGGTTTGTAGAAGGGAGGAGAGGGAAGGGGTCCCGAATCAGTGATTTTACTGCGTATGTACTTTATGGATGCCCCCTAATTAAATTTCAGTTTGAAAAACGAAATATATAAAATCTAAATTTAATCTTAATAACTCAGGCGTCTGTTAAAAAAAAATATTCCCACCAAAACTATGATTGGTTGTGCTTTCCAAGATAAAATGATGTCAGCATGCTCTGAACTAGCAATATTTTCACAGAACTGCATTCTTTTTCCTATAAAGAAACTGTGGGTCGACGGAGGATATGATGACGGCATATTTCATGACAAACACATCAGGTTTGCTAAATAATCTATAATTACAGTATTTTTATTTTTACAGAATTTTACTTTTGCTAATATTAATTTAACATGACTCTTCTCACTCTGCCTCTGATTTGAGGCTACAAAAAATTTGAGGTTACAAAAAGTTTTAAAGCAATTAGAAAAGTCAAATAAATATTATATGTTCTAGGAAACCATTAATGATCTAGTTAAAAAATGGGCAATTTTGAAAAAAAAAATAAAAATAAAAAAGGTAACGCAGCAGAATTAGCTAGAAACATCTTTAAAAAAAATGCTAAGAAAGTTTTTTTGGATCGGAAAACCTGATATTTGCTATATTTTGAAGAAGAAACATGGAAACAACCTAGATTCATACATTTTAAATAAGCAAATTTTAAATGATTAAATGACGAAACGTAAAATGACACTTGGTTTAAAAGATTTATCACATTGCAGAAAGCTGAAAAAGATAGAAGAAAGAAGATTGCGATATGTAACATTTATTGAGCAACAAGAGGATCAAACTGAGAAAATTGAGTTTTTATTATCAGAACAAAGTGAGGTCTCTTTTTGTCAAAATTCCGACTATTCAACAGACAAAATTAGATCAGGTACTAGTGCTCAAACAGTATTACCTAAAAATTTGCAAAAGAAGTTGCAATTACAGGTGTTTCTAAAAATATTTCATCTAGAAACATGATGCACTTGCTCTCTGACATAGTAGTTACTTCTGGGGGCAGTTTGACAGATTTCTCGCTTTCTGAATCTACTATCAGACGTGCAAAAAAGAAAGCAATAAGTACAAGTGCAGCTAAGTATCGAAAAGATATAATAAAAGCTGAAAATCAAAGTAAATTTCCGAGAATGGCACACTTTGATGGAAAAATCTTGCAGGATATTACTAACAGAACAAAACAAAAAAATAGATCGTTTTGCTGTTCTTGTAAATATCGATGGTGATTTAAGACTTCTTGGCTTTCCGCCAATAGAAAACGGTACTGGAAAAACTCATCATGATAATTTAATAAACATTTTGGATAAATATAAGCTAAGAACTTATATAAAGGGTCTTTTGGGAAAAAGTTCATATTGGTAAAACTTAAGCTCCTGAAAATCTGATGTTCAAAGTTTTCCAAGCTAATTGGAACGCAACAAAGGAAACTATGGATAAATCAAAGTTCAAAAAGTATGACAAAGCTGCAATTAAAGGAACATATCTAGAAAAACAGATCAAAAACACTGTTCACTTTTGCAAATATGCACTTATCAATTTAGTATTTCCAAGAGGTAATTATAAAGAACTAGTAGATCTTACACTCACCTACTTATGCCCAGATGTAAGCTTTAATGTTTATGCTCCCAGATCAGTTTCCCATGCTCGTTTTATGGTGAAGTCTATATATTATCTTAAAATTCAAGTTTTAAGTAATTAGTTGCCCTATCAATTGACAGCTTGTTTACAAAAAGAAATCAGTAAAATGGCAGAATCTTTTTCTATATTTTATATAGTATGGTTTTTGCGCTCCTCTTTAGTTTTCTCTGCACTTTATGAAGATTTAAATGCGTACTGGCAGATGGTAAAGTATAAACATTGGGTAGAATCTTATGATCCAGGAGCTAATGATGTACTAGAGGGAATTGAAGAACTATTGAAATCAATGGAGAGGCATACGTGGTATTGGGATCAAACTTTGATTCCATAATGTCTCGCAGATAAAGAACTCGAAGGTGATGAGAAACAAAAAGTTGAAAAAGTTCTTTTTTCACAATCTGTTCCTACACACTATGAGAAATCTGAAAATCCAATCCTCCTGAAAGATCTAAACTTCACCCAAGATAAACCACCTAGCTTGTCACTTTCATTGAATTTGTTTGCCAAATATATGTTGTCAACGACGATCCGAACTGTAAAAAAAAGTAAAATAGATGGAGGAGGGTGTGTGAAAGAAACGAACTCTCCGCAGCCCACTGCTAACCCTCCTATTTGATAAAATTAGTCACGGAAAATTGGAGAGATAAAAAAATTGGTCAATAGGTATATCCATAAAATTAACTTAAATTAGAACGTTTCGCACATTTTTCCAGGGTCAAACCAATACACTTTTTAAAAACGTGTAAGTAAAAGTATGGCACAAATTTGTTTTTAATCTTTTCTAACTTTTTTAGAATAAATAGTTCGAAAAAGAAAGATTGTTTTTGTTTGTGACACACATGAGTTAAATTTGTTCGCATGCGCCATTCTATTTAAATATACTTAAAAATTATACTAAGTTAGTGCGTTTTAAGCTATGTTTCTTGATCAAATTAGTATATGTTTTTTTATTGTAAACTTACCAACCAATTCCAAATTAATATTTAGGCCTTTTAGAGTTTATAGAAAAAAAATTGGTATTTTAATTCAATATTTTAGGTCCCCGCTTTTTGGTTAAAAAAGTTGGGGTTTTGGGGCACAAATTGTAAAAGCGGGGACCTTAAAAATGGGTATCAAAAATTTTTTTTTTGCGTAAAATCATTTTTATCCAACCGGTCAACTAATCTAGGTGGTTGGGCAATATATTAGCGTATGTCAAAAATGAAGCACCCAAATATATATATATATATATATATATATATATATATATATATATATATATATATATATATATATATATATATATATATATATATATATATATATATATATATATAATTAAAATGAAGGCTTGTAAACTTTCAAAAAACTATATATTTTTTTTCTCTTAATATATATAACACAGGTCAACAATTTATTTTTTCTAAAATCTCTATGAAAATATGCTTCTTTTGAGACCAAGGTTGACATACTTTTATAATTTTTTTTTTTGACAAGATGTGTATATTTTACTCTCTGGATTCAAATACTTAAGATTTGAACCCAAATATTTTTACAACTTGATGTGATGGTGAAAAATGAGTTATTATTTATGATGACAAATGAGCATATTTGAAATAAAAATGAGAATGCAAAAAACAAATCGTTTGCTTTTATCATTTTTATTAAAAAATTTTTTTTATTGTTGACCTGTGTAAGCTATTCACTTTAATGAAATTTCCTAGATTATTGAAAAAATAATAATAATAATAAGAAATTAGGTAGAGCAGTCAAATTTTAACTAATTTTTGGGTTATTTAAGAACATTTAAGGTTTTAATTTTTTATAAATATTTAAGGTTTTTAAGGAGGAGTGGGATAACCCTGTTATAGCCATTATATTGATTAGCATGTTTAAAATCCACAATTATAAAATGCAAACATTGATATTTAAAAAGATAATTATCATGCCAATCCGTAATAATTATCTTGTTGCAGTTTTACCCTAAATGCCAAAATTTAAATCTCGCTTTATATTACCTATGTTTTAGATAATATGCAAGTTTTAGGAATTTAATGTACAATTTTTGTTTAATTTTGGAGGAAATTTTTAATTCTTTAGTAATCCATGGAGATTATATATTTTTTAATTTACTTTAAATAACAAAACTATTTTTTAATTTAATTTAAATAATAAAACTATAAGTAGCAAGTGCTGTAACAATAAAACCAAGTCCCAAAGAAAAAGAAATCCTATAGTAATAGCAACCTCCAATTGGCTATTCAAGAATGAAAATGTAATGAAAAATGAAATGTCCAATAAAGAAGTTCTCAAACAAAAAAGAAAGTGGCCCAAGAAAGAAAAGGAATTTTAGTCTAATCAAGTAAAAACATATGGCTCAAATAAGAGGAAACTCCATAGTTTAAAATCATAATTAAATGCGACCGACTACATCAAAAGCTTATAGTAGAAAAGCAAAAAACAACTCACTGCTTTGTGTTTGGTAGGGCATGAATGGATTCATTAGAAAACTAGCTTAAATGTGTTCTTGTCATATATGGGCATGTGAAGTCTGTTTTGCATCAATAATGTTACTTTATGTTTTTTAACGTTTTTTTATGTATGTTTTTTTTTTTTAACGTAAGTTACTTTATGTTTTCTATGTTTTTTTTTGTATGTTTGTGTTCTGTCTGAACCTCTGGCGCGGTGTTCGCTCACCCGTAAGTTACTTTATGTTTGTTTGTGTTCTGTTTATTCTCTGATGCAGCGTGAGCTCAGTAACTAGCTACTTACTCCAACTACAAAACCTACACTCACCTTAGACTGTGTTTGTTAGATGCAGTGTTTTTCCTAATGCACTTCCAAAATGTCATGCCTGGTTTTCTCAAAATACTGTTGCAGGATGTAACTCTTTTTAACTACTCCAGGTCAGGTCAGGATAATCAAGATCAATCTTGCTACTGGTATCACGTAACCCAGTACCACCTGCTACAAGCCCTGCTGCCTTGCAGAGTGTGCTCTTCTTAGGCAAAGGCTAGAAGAAATAAACTCCGACTAAAAAATCCCCTGCCTTGGGGCTTTTGGTTGAGTAAAGGCTAGAGATGGTGTCTCGATAAAAACACTCATCTTGGACAGATGTTAACTGCATCCAGCTAAACATCCCCTGCCTTGGGGCTTTTGGTTGAGTAAAGGCTAGTGATGGTGTCTCGATAAAAATACTCATCTTGGGCAGATGTTAACTGCATCCAGCTACTGTCTTGTAGAAGGCCTCCTAGGCAAAGACTTTAGGGGTAAGCGGAAAAATTCTGCTAACAAGCCTCGAACCCCTTCTTCATCTATTAGGCTGGCGTAGATGTAACCTGTGTTACATTGTTTCCTGCCTAGGATGATGAATGCTGGATCTCCTTGACTCTACTCATAGAATTTTGCTTATGCCTCCTTGATAATGGCTATGCAACTCTTCCTGTTATCTCCATATGAGGGTACAGCTCTAAAACTTAGTTTAATGGTTCTGAGGGCGGCTGGTAGTAAGGTTTCCTGAACTCTGTGGTAGCTCTCAGAGAGGCTGATTCCATCAACAGCTGCAAAATATCAGAGTATTAACAGTGCCATGTTGCGCATGGATGGTGTCCCTATTAATGCTTTTAGTGTGCATTATCAAGGCCACATAAGGAGCCCTATGTCACAACTTAGGGTTAATTAACAGGACTGAGACAACTGCATAGTTCATTGATTAGGAGGCTGTGCTCTATCTATGAATGAGTCAAGTTCTCATTAAACCCAAATCATGACCAAAGTAACCAAAAAATTTAAACCTAAAACACCATCCCCATCACCTAAATGTTTTAATATATCTTTTACAAATATTTGCGGTCTGCGAAGCAACTTTTCGTCAGTTGAGTCTTACCTCCTGCAAAATTCACCAGACTTGCTTGCACTCAGTGAAACAAATTTAAATTCTGCAATTCCTTCTTCAGATGTCAGTGTTGATGGGTACTATCCTTTGATTTGTAAAGACTCCAATAGTCACATGCTAGGTTTACATACTTGGCATGTGACTACATACCTATGGGGTATACATACGCATAAATTCCCTTATTTGTCGTGAAATCAGGTTTGAATCCTTTAACCATTCTTTTATGTGCTTTTGCCTAGCACCTCTTCACTCTATCACCTTTCTCTTTTTTCTTTATCGTTCTCCTTCTTCCCATGATTGCACTCTTTTAGATGTTATCTCTGATCAAATTGACCATGCCCTCTCTCTCTTTACCCCTCTGCCAATATTGTTGTTGATGGTGATTTTAATGCCAATCACACTAAATGGCTTGGCTCTAACACTCTTCTTCTCCTACTTCTTTTTTGGGCTCACCTTATCATCGCACCACCTACTACTACCCTAAAGCTGACTGGGATTCTTTTCGTGATTTTCTTCGTGATGGTCCTTGGGCTGATGTTTTTTCTCTCTGAGCTGATAAATGCGCCTCCTACGTAACCTCCTGGATTCAGGCTGGAATGGAAGCTTTTATTCCTTCTTGTCGGTTTCAAGTCAAGCCTCATTCTACTCCATGGTTTTCTCCTTCTTGTGCGGCTGCTATATCCAATCGTAATCATTTTTTTCATCTTTTTCAAAAGAACAACTCTCTTGAGAACAAACGGATATTTATTATTGCAAGAAATCGATGTAAAAAGGTGCTTTCTGATGCTAAACTTTATTATTCTCAGTTCACTAAATCTCGCATCTTATCACAGAAGTTAGGCTCTAAAGACTTTTGGAAAATCTTCAACAGCATTATTAACAAGAGTAGATCTAACATTCCATCTCTCATTCATGGGACTGATCTTATTACCTCTCCCAAGGATAAGGCAGAACTATTTGCAAAGAATTTTTCTTCTAATTCCACTTATGAATCTTGTGGACATTCTCTTCCTTGCATTCCAGTTAGACATTTAAATCACTCCGGCTTCTGTTGCTAAAGTCATCTCTCAATTAAACTCGTCTACAGCTTGTGGTCTAGACAACACTCCTGTCACAGTCTTGCAGAATTGTTCTCCAGAACTTTCTTAAATTCTCTCTAAACTATTTAACAAGTGTTTGACTGAGTCTTGTTTTCCTGCTTGTTGGAAAATGGCATCTGTGGTTCCAATATTCAAAAACTCTGGAGAAAATTCTGACTCCTCCAATTATCGTCCGATCAGTCTTCTTTCTGTTATTAGCAAGGTCTTTGAGGCTTTGATCAACAAATTCCTCACATCTCATCTTTGATCAACAAATTCCTTTTATAGATTGGGGTTCACAGTGGCTTGTGAATTTCAACTCTAACAAAACCCAGTTGTTTACTGCGAACAACTACCGTAATATGGGCAACATTCCTATATTAATGAATGGCAATCCTCTTACTGAGTCCTCCTCTTTACATCTTCTTGGATTATCGCTTTCTACTGACTTTTCATGGAAACCATATATACAATCGATTGCTAAATTAGCTTCTGCTAAGGTTGCTTCTCTTTATCGTGCATCGTCCATCGCCTTAAAGTTGCATCTCTTTCTCTTTTCTACAAATACTATCATGGTCACTGCTCAAAGGAGTTATCATCTCTAGTTCCATCAACTAAAATTCATTCTCATTTTACTTGTCATTCAGCTAAGTCTCATTTGTTTACTGTATCTGTTCCTGCATGCTCTAAAAACTTTTATTCATCTGGTATTTTTCTCCGCGCTTCAATCCTTTGGAACTCTCTCCCATCTTCATATTTTCCTGACTCATACAACCTTCAACTTTTCAAGTCTTCTGTCAACCGTTTCCTTGCTCTATAACTCTGTTCTTTTTTTTCCTAGTAACTCCCAACTTAATAGTGGTTGCTTGCAGCCTTGTTGGGAGTGAATGCAAATAAAAAAAAAAAAGTGCTTAATTCAACAAAATATAATAAAGCTTTAACCCTTTTTACATTGACAAAATCGCCCCATAAAAGATGATATTGCCCCATTTAGGTGTGTAATACAAATGGATGTTTATGAGTATAAATAATTTTTCTTTTTGAATTTTTAAACGTGATTAAACTAAATAAAGTTTATTCATAAAATTCAATTGATGTTATATGAAAAAAGCGTATCAGGTTGAACAGGCAACATTTAAGCAAGTGATGAAATCGTTCCGGTCTACTCTATTACAATATCATACTATAATGCCTACAAGAACTTTAAAATCATATTATAAATTATATATTCAAATAAAAGATATATTTTTTCAAATAACTTTATTTCAAGACATGAATATTTTTTAACATATTTAAAAATGTTTTTTGAATATTTGAAGATTCTAATTTTTTTACCTTTAGTATCCTTGCAATCAATGAAGTTAAAATTAATTTATTTTTCAAAAAAAAAACAAAAAAACAAACAAACAAACTTTTACATTCATAAAATAAATTTTTTATTTAATCATTCAAATCCTAACTTTAGCTTTAACTTTATCATCTTCAACTGATAGGGGGTTATTTTTTTACTTAATGGAACTGAATTTGGGACAAAACCCAAAAAAAGGACGAATGCATACAAGGAGGAAGGACGTTAAGTGGTTAAAGACACAATATAATTAATAAAATCTGGTATCACAGGTCTAAGACTAATTTGCAAAAATTGTTTTTTAAAATTTGTCTTTTTTTATTAGCTGTTTAAAAAAGAAAAACAACAAAAAAAAAAAACTAGAAAAAAAAACTTAAAAAAAAAAAAAAAATCTGGGTACAAAGGAAAGTATTGATAAAAAAGATATTTCATAAAAATAAATTTTCCTTTAAATTATAGAAATATAATCAAACATTTAATGTTTACAAAAAAATCATTTAAAAAGAGTTTCTGTATTTGTAAACTTATTTCCTATTTTAGTATATGATCAATCCATAATGTGCTATAGCGAAGTTAGAAATGTTTAATAAAACATTACATCAAAAGTTAGCAATGTTTAATAAAACATTACATCAAAAGTTAGCAATGTTTAATAAAACATCACATCAAAAGTTAGAAATGTTTAATAAAAGATTACATCAAAAGTTAGTAATGTTTATTGAAACATCAGAAGGATAAAAATATATCTTAGATAAGATAACCATTTAAAAAAAAAGCAGCATTGTATTTGAAAGATTGTAATAGATAACCCTTAGAGTTTTACTCGTAAAACCATGGTAATAATGTTTTAAAGCAAAATATCATGAATTTATAATATTTTTATATTATTATTCAGTAAAATACCTTGTTTAAACCACACAACAGAAACTGCACAAACAATATTAATTATAGGACTATATGAATTATCAAATGTTTACTTTAAGTAACTAATGAGTGATAGCAAGAAAATTTTCAAAAAATATTTTAACAGGTATATATATATATATATATATATATATATATATATATATATATATATATATATATATATATATATATATATATATATATATATATATATATATAAATAAGGGAAATAAAGTGAAAACTACTTTAGGGTAAAATTTAAACTTTATACTAAAAAAATCCTTAGTTTATATAATCATATAAAATCATATAAAATAAACAAAATATAAAAAATAACCAGAAATTTTCTTTTCAAGCTGTGATTTGACTTTTGTCTTGTTTTGCTGAATTACGCGCACTATCCATTCTCTTATTACTTCAGCAGCTACCTCTTCCTTAATACCATCATCTAATTCAGCACGTGCTAATCTGAAAAAATATATTATATATATATATGAAAATATATTAAATATGAGTAACATTTAAAACAATGTATTTAAAGTTTACCAGACACCAATTTGTTCTATATTATAAAATGGCGTAAAACAAACATTGGCACTCAAATTCAGTGTTTCACAGGAAGACGTGCTTTTATATGCACATCTTCCTATAAAGACGCACGCAATTACATGCCCACGCAAAAAATAATTTGTTTTGATGATTTGACCATGGCTTTTTACATAATTTCAAAATTTAAAAATGCGCTTTAAAAACTTACTTGAACTTAAAAAAAAAACTTTGAAAAAGAAAAAAAAAATCTTAACAAAAAAAAAAAAAAAACAGAAAAACTTGTCTTGACATATTTTGTAAATTTATTTACATTTTCAAAAAATTATTTTACAATAAAAAAACTCTGAAACAAATATTAAAAAATAGAAGTCTTTACAGAGAAATTTTGATGGACAAAATTTTTACATAATAATGCATGGAAGCTTAAAGTCTCATTTTTTTATCAATATAGGATTTAATTTCAGAGTCAATAATTTTTTGAGGAAATTTATCATTTTGTAAAACTAATGATAGATTCTTAATATCTTTATCAAAACCAACCCAAGTATTATTAATTTTAAATGTACAATCAATCAAACAATGAACAATTCCAAATTTATAGCAGGAGGGAATAATACTATATATATATATATATATATATATATATATATATATATATATATATATATATATATATATATATATATATATATATATATATATATATATATATATATATATATATATATAACCTAACTAAAACAAAACTCATTAAACTAAAATGCTTAGTCTCTTGAATTTGCGCATTAAAAAACCATTTCATTCTTCGTTTTAATATTTGTAATTTTTTTTTGTTTTTTTAATGTTTCAAAAGATAAACATTTATCATAAAAAATAAATAAATATAAAAACATTTGTTAAAAGTTTCGATGTAATTTATTTCATTTAAGGTATAATTCAGATTATTTTGCATTCGGCGCATTTTTAAAATGTTATTTGAAAAAGCTGTAGTCAAATCGTCAAAGCAAAATGTAATTTGCCTGGTCATATAAAAACATCGAAATTTGAGTCTTTTTAACATTTTGAGTCTTTTACAGGAAGATGTGCAATCGCGCATCTTCCTGTGAAAGACTAAAAATTCTCTAAAAAAAATAATCATAAAAAACCTTTTAAAAATATATTTTTTTGGTTTGTGATTTTATTTAATAAAACAATATTTGTAATAGAGTTTTTAAAAATATACCAGTCAAAAATCGGTTTTTTAACTATATACCAGTCAAAAATTGCTCATTTAATATAACTATTTTTTGCAGTTAAAAATATTTTTAAGGGTAATACTTAAAAGTCAGTGCTATTACACCTAAGGTTTTCCAGTAAATTTTAAAACTATTTTACTACCAGCAAATTAACATTGCTATTTAAAAATAACAACAACAATAACAAAAACAAACAAACCTTTCTTCTAGCTGAAGGTTTTTTGTTATATCAATTTTCTTATATGCAACAACAAACAAAAGGTCATGAAAAAAAACATTTTTTCCATTTCTTATTTTTTCAATTTCAGCAGACATGCACTTAAAAAGCAGTGGGTGCGCTGATTTTTCCAATTTCAAAGTTTTACGCAGTGACTCAATAACTTTCCTGGCACTTTGGACACTTATTGAGCCGCTGTTACCTTTGTCTTCTGCATTCCAAGCTTCTTGGAAATTTCGAATATCTTGTTGAGACATAATTGGATCATCATCAGTTGAATAGAAGATTGAAAAATTTTCAATGACAACAGCAATAAATAAATTCAAAAAAATGTAATTAATTATAAAATAAAAAGAATGAAAAAAAAAATACGCAGCTGTTGTGTTACCACAACTACTAAATTTATAATCTTCTTTATCATTCAATTTACAATAAGGCCAAGATAAAGTGGCATCACGCATCACACGATTCCAATCTTCACCTGTTGTCATACGAAATAAAAGTAGCATAGCATTATAGCTAGTTTCGAAATTTGCTTGATTATTTAATGCCAAACCATGTTTTATGTTGCCGAAAAGAATAACACCAACAAAAGCATAGCAGGCCATTATCATTAACATTACTCCAATAGTAAAAAAGCACTTTGTCAAACTCATTACAACTGTCAACATTAGCATCCGCAAATCATTTGACTTTCCAGAAAAAGAAAGAAATCGTAAAATAAAAATAACAACTCCAAATTGCTTTGCCTCATCATGTGTATTCCTTTGAGAAAATGACAATAATATCCAAACAGAAAATACAATGCCACTAAGAGTTAATATTAAGTCAAATCGATTTCTCCAGCTTAGCCAATATCCTTTAAAAGAATAGGCAACAACCTTTAAAACTAAATCAATAAAGAATATTATGCAGCAAATGATTGCAATTGATATTAATGAAGAATTCCATATAGAATCAAGATCATTTGGCTCCCATTGGCCACGAAACAGAGTACCCACGTTAACTAATAAAATAAATGCATAAAATCGATTATACCATTTACAATTAAAAAAGTCATAAAGTTTTCCCCTAATAAAGCTATCCTTCGGTCGAGGTGGCAAGTGAAGTGGTTGTGCCAGTTCAAGTTTCTTTTTTAGATCTTTCCAACGCTTCTGCTCTACAGTCAATAACGCTGTTCCTTTGGTTTCATTAAAATTGCTGACAATAACACCAATAAATAGTGTTAGTCCCAAAAGACAAGCAGCAACTACATAAGCATGTGGGTATAGAATGCCTACCCATCCTGTTTGATCCTTAATTGTATCTCTGACATCAGTCCAACCTTCTAAGGATAATAATTCAAGTAAAGCAAGAAATGCCTTTCCTAAATTATCAAAGTCGAAATTGCGAGGATTCGACCAGACTCTAGGGACTAATATTTCTGTTTTTTCACCTTTTAATCCTTGTAAATTGCGAGGAGAAGCAACAGTTTTATAAAATGATCCAACGCATTCATTTTTATTTTGAATAGCTGGATCATTACATTTCATTAATTTTTCAGCAAAAACCTGGACACCATAACTAGCGAAGGCAAACATCAAAACACCTTGAAGAATAGCAACCTTAAAAATGTCTTTATAACCACTGAGCAGTACCCATACTACTTTTCGCAGTGGTGGAGCAAGTGTAATTATTCTTAAAGGACGTAAAGCTCGTAAAACCAATATATATTGAGCAGCTGAAAATGGGGGTATTATCTTTGGTTGCCATACTAAGTAAATTAGACTAAAAATATAAATAAATACATGCAAAACTCCACCAACATCTTGAATAAATGCATTGGGTGTAAACAAGAAACCATCAGCAACAATTTTTAGAGTTAACTCGATTGAGGTGGATATTACAAATATATATTCAATAATTGATAATACTTTGCAATCAGAATTGTGAAATACTCTAACATTTACAGTCTCAAATGCCATAGCTATACAAGAAATTTGAGTAAATAATAACATAAGCCAATCAAGATAAGTTTGTGATCCAATATATCGTTTTAATCTATCAAAACTAAATGCACCAACCTGAATGCTTTTATCATCTGTGTTGAAAGCACGATACCTAGCGTGTACAATTTTATGAATAAACATTCTAAGAGGATGCTTGGATGAAAATATAAACAATGATTTGTCAAATGTAGGGTGATTTTCACGAAGATAATCAATGTGAGACTCTTTTTTGTAATGGGCTTCTTCTAACTTTTGTCTCATTAATGCAACATCAATGTCTTTTTTTTTATTAGTCTTAGTTTGAATACGTTTATTTTCTTGCGTCAAAGTTGAAATTTTATGATTACTCAATCGAATTCCAAGCATCGGACGAAAACCAGAAGAAGTCTCTCTGGGTGAAAAAAGATTAGTAGATGGACTTATCCTTGGACTATGCCTCATAGCTTTTAAATTTGTCAACTTGCCATTTGCTACTTCACTCCCCTTATAAGAAGTCCTTTTACTATGTACTTCAGCTATAAATTCAGATATTGTTGATTGCTTTCTTAGCTGTGTCAGATAGTGTAACTCATTTGGCTTGTCTTCAAAAAAACTTAGCCGAAATTCATTTAAACATGATTTGGAAGTAGTAGATGACTTTTTAGAAAGGTGTGCTATAATATTGTTAGCATCTTCAATATCATTTAAAGATGTTATAAACTTGTTAACAAAGCTTTGTCGTACCTTAGGTAAGCTGCACTCATTCATGTTGTCAAGGCTGACTAATTTTGGCCTAGGTTTTAACTTCTCAAACAACTGAATTCTAGCTGGTAGTGCCTCTTGAGTGTCAGCAACTTCAACACCTTGTCTATGTTGTTTCAATAGTTTAACGCCTTCTTCAAGCTCAAGATTATCAAGAATTAATGCAACAAACACACTCAAAAGTATTGTTGCAGCAAGAAGATGAAAACTAATAAACGTTATAAAGACAAGCCATGAATACTTTTTCTGGCCTTGCCAAAGAAGATCATTCATTACACCATTCCAATTTTCAGACATAAACACTTGAAACATAGCAACAGTTGCGTTTGGAAAATCACCAAAACTAGTTGGACTTAAAATTGAAAAAACTTTATTATTACTTTGATTTGATGTACCAATGCCACAAAAAAGTTGCATTGTCACACCTGAAGCAATGACTAAAACAGCAAGAGTAAACAAAAGTAAATTTCCAAGCTTTTTTCCACTTCCAAGTATGCGATTTAAAAACACAGTTAGCGAACTAGATATTAAAACTAATCTAAACACACGCATAACCTGAAACAAAGCACATCCTTTATATCCATTCATTAGAGGAAATATTAAAACAGTACTACCTATACATAGAGCACCCTCAAAACGACAGGTGAATGAATTATAATATCGCTTCAAACCCATCGCTATAATCTTTAATATTAATTCTATATCAAAAATAATAGTAAAAACTATTGGAGAAACTGAAAGTGATTTTGAGTTAACAGCTTGAATAACTGCATCTATAAAAATGCAAAAATAAATAAAACATTTAAATTTCAATGTGTTAACAAACTTATGAATCGACTGTGACACATAGTTTTTTGGAAACAGCTGCTCTATTCTAATGAGTTCCATCTGTGAATCTATCTTTTGCAAAACTCTTTGATCCGTATTTTTTTTTTTAGAGCTGTTATTTAGTCTGCTAACCTGTATACGAAGATCAGCAAATGCTTCAGTAATAATTGCTATGAACACATTTTTAACAAGCCATGCAATAAAAAAAATTAACGCAACATTATAGACTACAGCAAATGCAAAATGACGAGTATTTATTGCATCATACATCATGTAAGACCAGCCTTCCATTGAGGATGCCTCGTATACAGTTAAAAGTCCAGTCAATATGTGCTCAAAATATCTCCGATCTTGACGAAATTTTTCAAACTGTAAAGGTTTACAAGTAAAACCTTCAGGACATTCGAATGAAGAACTGTAGTTTTTAGAGCAACGTGATGCTGGAATCAAAAAATCATTATTTGTAATATTATTAGGATCTGCTGAAAGTTTAACACAATAATACTTCATTATTCCAAACATTTGAACTCCAATTACAGCTGCTAAAGACATAAAATAAGCAGTAAAAAGTAGAACACTTCCAATTTGCTTTAAAGAACGCAATGACACTGATTTTGGTAAACTTATATTCAACAAAGATTTCATAACACGAAATAATAAAAAAGGTCTTGGAGCACGTATAAAAGAAATGACAATATAATCTAATTCGACATTTGGAAAAACTTTTTTGATTTCCAAAAACTGTAGAATAACTGATATAATAATGCAAACTACCATCACAAACTCAAACACTCTACCAGGACTGCGGAAATAAGAGCTCTTTGATAAAATAATTCCTTTGGCAATTATTTTTAATACTATTTCAAAAGATAAAGCTATACCAGCGATGAAGTCCATAATAATAGTCAAATATTTTAACGATGGAACAGCATTAAATGTTTGAGGAGTATTCATACAAACAGAGATAACACTGATAATACACGCACCACGAATTATAATTTGAAACCATAGCTTCTTCCAAATAAACCTAAAGTTACAATTGATATACTCTGAGAAAATCAGAAATTTTTTTACAATAGATAACTTTAACTAATAAGCTTTTCCTATATATACAAACATATAATAAGTATAATTATTAAATATACACATTTAATAAGTGTAATTATTAAATACACACATTTAAGTATATGTAAAATGACAATTTAATTAATATGTAATCCATACTTATTAGCACTTCTATTTTTAAACATAAATATGAAACATGTATACACAAAAAAAAGAAATTAATCTATTGCAAACTTAATAACAGTGAATAATATGATTAAGAATTATAAAAGCAAACTGAAAATAACACTCATATTAAGTAAATACAATTACAAGTTTTTATACTGGATTTTACAAATTTTAAATTTTTATAAAAATTTTACCTAAAGTTTAACAAAAATAACAAAAATAAAATGTTGTGTAATTGTCTTTTTGAATTTGAAACCTGAAGGATAACACTGTTTTGTTAAAACTTCGAGAAATAGTATGACAAGAGTGTTAACTACCCTCTATTTAAACTAAAATCTAAACTAAAAATAATCTCTTTTACGAAGGGATAAATACTCTAGAAAAAAAAAACTCCTACCCATCGTAGTAATTTGCTTTATGTAAGAATCAGAATTCATATCAATCAAGTCTTAATAACAACTATTAAATCATTCTTTTTAAACTGCAGTATTAAAATTGCTTATAGTACTGCAGTTTGTGCAAATGACGCCACTATTCCATGTATGGAATAATTATATCATTTTTGGGTTGGTTCTACTAATGAGGTGCTTTTTTTCTAGACAAGATCAAAAATTGTACCGCAAATGTTGCTGGACATGATCTACTAAGCTAGAACCTCTGTCTTATAGTTGTAATGTTGCATCTTTTTCTACAAAATACTAAATGGTGGCTGCTCTAGTGAGCTATCATCACTTGTTCCATCAACCAGAAATAAAACATTTGTTATAGTTAAGATATATTTTATTGTCAATAGTTTTTGAAAAAAGATATCAGATTTTAAAAAAAGAATTATAAAGATCTTACTGCTTTTCAACAATAACAATGTATAAAGTATTGTTGCTTATGAATAACCACAAAAGTAAATTTAACAAATGCAATGATTCATTATGGATACTTTAAGTGTAGATCAAATGCATTCTTATATGCAATACATAGACCATGAAGCAAATCTTTTTGTGGAAATTAGAATAACTGACAACAATGCAAAAATATTATCTTATAAGTTAAATTGACTTAATGAAAGTTTATTAAATTAGCCAAATTAGCTAATAAGGTAAACTTTAATTAAGCTAAACTTTTTAAGAATAAGGATAGCTTAAGCAAATATAAAATGTAGTTCTTTTAAAATGTCTTTCTTGTTATATCATTTGATATCAAATTAAATCTTTTAAGAAGTTATATTGTGTTGCTTACATTAGGACTATTTCGGATTATTTAAAACAAGTAATTTTTAATTGTTTATTAGTTATATTGATTAAAATTATAAATGATTCAAAGCATGACTAGAGCTTAGATTTTGTAGATATTTGGTTATGGTGCGCATATGTTTACGTTTTTGTGCTTGCATATATATATATATATATATATATATATATATATATATATATATATATATATATATATATATATATATATATATATATATATATATATATATATATATATGTATATATATATATATATACATATATAAATGGTGAGACGAGTATTTACTAAATTACTCTTAGTAAGTAAATGCAAGAGTATGCTATGCTTGAAATACAAGAGCAGTAATTAGAGAACTTCTTATCAAAGGACATGGTGATTCCAATATCCTGAATTGAATAAACAGTATCAATATTGATATTGGAATTTAATGAATAAGAATGAGTAGGTATATTATATCTTCCATAGCATAAACGAAAAAAATTTGGTTGCTTTTTTTAGTTGCTAATCATTGGACCATGCCAAGATTTTTTTTGAAGTGTTTACAAGATCAATGTTGTTGTAATCATTTCTTGATTGATATAACTTAATATCATCTACAAACAGCTAAATGCCACAGTCTCAACCAGTGCAATAAACTATCTTGTTAACAAATACTCGGAACAATATAGATCCTAGTACAGTTCCTTATGGTATTCTACTCTTAACTGGAGTGTTTTCAGAATATGAGGTACCAATATACACACATTAAAAGAGATTAGTTATAAAATTTTTAATCTAACTAAATAGTTTGTATTTAATTCCATAGTATTGCAATTTGACCATTAGTTTAGGAGGAGTTACCAAGTAAATGCTTTTTCAAAATCAATATAGATGATATCAACTATTTTTTTGTAATTTAAGGAAGTTGTCCATTCATTTAAAGCTACAACATGTGGATCTGCGATTTGTAAAACTGAATTGATGTAGAAAAAAAGAGTTATTTTCTAAAAGATGGTTTTTTATGGTTTTATCAATGATTGATTTCATAACGTTGTAAACGGTACAGGTCGTTGAAATAGGTCTGTAGTTGCTTGGTAGAGAAGGGTTGCCTTTCTTCATTCAAAAGTCATTCAAAATACGCATTTTTTTACAATCGTCTAAACAAAGAGAACCATCAGAACTTGCAAGTGATATAACAAAATATTGATGCTTAGATTTTGAATTAATAAAAGAGTAAAATTTGTTGATATTTTCTTTTTGACAATATCTTTCTCCTTATTAATAGCGTTTTTTTTTTTATTTCAGCATCATATAGATGTGAGCAATTCCTGTATTTGATAAAAGTATTTAAATTAAAATTGTATTTTTGGTATAAAATCCAATTTTTAGATGTCAAATTTAGAAGTACACAAGGTTGAATACTATATCTATTTTATGGAGTGCTGGTACGTGCAACAAAATGTCACATATAGCGTGCCAGAATGATTCAACATTATGTTGCTCAGCTAATTTGTAGCAGTTTAAATTAATTAAATATTTATTGATATAATTATAGTTGGCCTTATGAAAATTATATGAAATTGGAAATGATGGTTTTTTAGCGTTAATTAAGGTTTCCAAATTGCAATAAAGAGAACGGTATAATGATTGCAGGTACTGGTGAAAGGGGCTGTAGTTACTTCTTTGTATACATCGATTTTATCATTGGTTAATATAAGATCCAAAATTTTATTTAATTAGGTACTGTTTGATACCAGCTGGGTATTTACCATACAAGTTTCTATGAACAAGTCGTGACAAGAATTGCGTAGGCTAATATGTGTTGACCAATCAATGTGTGGTAGATAAAAATTGCTATGTAAAATGTCATCAACTTGTAATCATACTTTGCAAGTATGATTACAAGTTGATGAAATTTTACATAGCATCTTACATAATGCTTTGGTTTTCAAAAAACATGAAGCTGCACATGGGGGTGATAAATGCATGAAATGCGAGAATAGAGTAGACACATACGCCTACACAAGTAATTTTAGTATCTTCAAGTTATTCAGGAATATCAAAATTAATTTGTATAGAATGGATATTACTTTGCACTGATATGAGTGAGCCAACACCATTACCATTACAATCACGCAAAAATATTTGGAAATCATTTCCATTTAACAGTAGCGAGTCTGGAGTTAAGCTAGGTTTCCGTGATGAGAATAATATTGAGATTGCCGAAGAAGATTATGTAAATGATGAAGTTTATTGTTAAGTGATCTTGCATTAAAGTATGCACAATTAATGATTTTATTTAGATCTCTGTTTACATTTTCTTTTGTAGAACTATGTTTCAAAGTTTTCATAATGATTCGCATAGGTGGGATGAAACATTTTATTTGAATATTCTGGATTAATAGATGTGTTGTTGGAGATATTGCTAGTTGGTTTTTGATTGACATTTGTGGCTAATGATGTCAAGTTATTTATTTTAGTGTGTTACCTCAAATAACATTGATTGTTGTAGCAGTTGGACTAAAAGCGATATTACATTTTTTGCATTCTGTTCTAAAGAGGTAAACCTGGTTTTGTTCATTTAAATTCATAACAGGGTTGATGAATAGGGAAGGTTTGTTTAAGTCTGTTTCTACTGTTTCTACTACTCTGTTTCTAGCTAATTCATTCATAAGGATTACTATTGGACTGGGTAGTTCAGGGGTCCTTACATTGGGTTTTAGGCGGAAATGATTTACAATTAAAGACTTGTCTGTCCCTAAGAATGAAAATATTTTTTTACTTAAATTCTGTCTTTTTAGCTTTTGCAATTGATTGATCAGTACTGGAAAATTTTGGGGCACCACATATAATTATGTTCTTAGCTCTGTTTTCTCGTTCTTTTGATTTAAGGGAAATTGTGTTGATAATATTCATTTGTTCTTGGTCTTTTGGTGTTGTTTGTATAAATATATATCCTTATATCGTAGTCAAAAAAGATTTTTACAGTAAAAAAATCTTTTCAACAACATTCAAGTGACTTAAACAATCAAGCAACATTTTAATATTGTCTAAAAGTTTAAACAATTAAAAAAATGAGGAAGTACATTAAGTTTAATTATTTTTTTGAAAAACTGCAATAATAATGACTTAAAAGTTTTTTAAACGGTGTTTACTTTTTAAAGCTGCTACATTGACATTTTTATAGCCTGCTGTTTATATATATATATATATATATATATATATATATATATATATATATATATATATATATATATATATATATATATATATATATATATATATACATATATATATATATATATATATATATATAAATATCTATATATATATATATACATATATATATATATATATATATATATATATATATATATATATATATATATATATATATATATATATATATATATATATATATATAAATATCTATATATATATATGTATCTATATATATATATATATATATGTATCAATATATATACAGGCCTTGCGATAAAGCGTCGGGCGATGTGAATTTTACGTCGCCCAAGAGCGATTTTGCCTGTAGCTAGGGCTATTTGCGTCGAGCAAAAATTTTTTTGTTTAAGTATATTTAAAGATATTTTTGAGCAGAATTTTAATGAAGTAATTTACGATTATTTTAACATTTAATAAAGTATTTTAAAAACCGCACGCAGTTGAAATAAAAGTTTGAATAAAAAAAAATTAAATATGCTCATTATTTACAAGTAGAAAAAATTCAGATTAAAAAAAAAAGTTTAAATCTTTTAAGCTAACATTTTAATAAAATTATTCAGCAATAGCAAAGTTGTCAATAAAATTGAACAAAAATACTTTCTTTTTGTTTTAGATTTTAAACTTAAATAATTATTTTACGGGGGTTTGTTAGGTTTTAAAATCATTCCATAGATTTAAAAATTAACTGTTATATGTATTTAAAGTATTTAAGAGTAATTTCGAGGAAACATTTTAAAAATTGGTGAGCGCAAATAAAAAAAAAAAAGGATTAATATTAAAACGTATTCTACTTGATTCAATAAAAAAGTATAGTTATTAAAATTTTTGTAAAAAGTAACTCAAAAAAATTACTTAAATAATAACGATCGCTTTTATGTTAAAAGTTACCGAAACTCAACGAAGCGTGCTCAAGAACAGCTGCTGAAAAATAAAACGTCAATAGTTTTTCGAATAATTTTTAATAATAATTTTTAAGAATAATTTTTTCACTGAAATATTTCTTTTATACCTATAAGATTTTTATTCTAACATTTTATTTTATTTTACTAGAAATAAAATTCCTTGTTAACATTAAAAATCTATTCAAAACGTTCGTTTAAGTTTTTTATTAATACGAGTGATTGTGCTTATTAACCGCTTTATGAAAATAAATAAAAATAAATAAATAAATATTATATAAAATCGCTTGTAAAAATATTAGCCATTGCACAGTTTTTAATCGTACAATATTAAAATTTCCAGTTTGTTACTTGGTGACTTTTTAAAAAGAAAAAATAATTATTTGAAAAACTTTAAATTACATATTTAAGAAAAAAAAAATCAAATATTAGCATATTTTATAATCTTTTTTAAATTTAAGTTATAATGTTTTTTATTCGTTTAGTATAGTCAAAATGTGACAAACGTCAAGAAAATAAACAAATGTTTTTACATTTTAAAAAACGAAACATTCCAAAACATTTTTAAATAATAACATTTCTAGATAAACAATTTAAAGTAGTTTTGCGGTAATTAAGTAAATTGGTGCAGTTAATGTCGATAAATATGAAAAGCAAATAAAAAGAATTTAATGACGTCAAAAATTACGTCGTGCTTATGTGTCGCGCAGTTCTTATTCATCGCAAGGCCTGTATATATATACATATATATATATATATATATATATATATATATATATATATATATATATATATATATATATATATATGTATATATATATATATATATATATATATATATATATATATATATATATATATATATATATATATATATATATATATATATGTATATATATATATATATATATATATATATATATATATATATATATATATATATATATATATATATATATATATATATATATATATATATATATATATATATATATATATATATATATATTAGGGCCCTGCGAATCAGCATTTTTTTTTTTTTAATGGAATATCGAATCAAATCAGGAATCAAATAAACATTCAAGGGAATCTAAACTTAAGCATTTTTTTAATAGTACATATTTCAAAAAAAAAACTTCTTTAGGGACTAAGTCTTGACATTCCGTTTATTTTTTTATTTTCATATTCCGCCAGTCAATTTTCTTGAAATGGCTTGAAGTTATTTAAAGACACTCAAAAACTTAAAAAAGTTATTTAAAGACATTTGCATTGTATTCCCCTAAAATAACTTGAAGTAAAAAGTAAAAAATAAATAAGACATCGTTACTTGATAGAATAAAAAAGAGTTAAACTAAAATGACGTGAATAGCATTACCACTAGTTGAGTTGACTCGTTCAGAAAAACAACTTGTTGCTTGTACAGCTAATACAGATCGAGTTGTGTGCGAAAGAGCAAGGAATATATTTTTACCATTTTTCCAGTGTTCAAATGGGCAATTATCATTATTTATAGTTTTCGAACAGTTGTAAACACCCATTTCCGTAACAAAGCAATTTTCAATGTGTCTTTTTTCAGATTTTAGGTGTAAAAGTTTATGTTTCTCAGATTCTTTTTCCTCAACTTGTTTAAATACATCGTCAAGTAAATTTTTAGATAAGTTTTCAACTTTTTCTTCATAGATAGAATTTATGCAAGGAATAGTTTTGCATGGTTTAAAATCAACAGAAATTTCAATTAGATGGTTTTTCACAATTGAAAACTCGTTTTCAGTGTGACTTACGGCTTTAAATCTAGGATCTAAATATGTTGAGGTAGGAAGCGTAACATTTTCTAAATTAAAATGTGCATGTAGTTGTGAAAGTAACTCCTTTTTAAAGCTGCTCATAAAGCTACAATTTAATGAACCTTTAGAGTATAACTAAACTTTAAATAGCCACAGTAGAACCAGAACTAAGTAGTGTTGTTGCGTCCAAAATTGGTTTTAAAAATGGAATACACCTTTTTTGAATATCTTTCATCTACCACTTAAAAAAAAACTCAAAAGCTTAAAGAGGAGCTTTTGCGCATCTACCACTTAAAGTGCATTCCGTAAGAGCCATTGTTATTGCAGTACAATTTTTACATGACTAATTCAGAAGTTTAAATGTACTGTTAAACCTAGTAACAATATGAAGTGGTGTACACGATTCTGAACCTTTTTCAAGTTGATATTTCTTTAAACATTTTAGACCTACAGAAGAACTGTTGAAAAAAACTTGCAATTTTGTGTACTAAACTAATAAGGTTTTTAACTTGTTGTTGAACATTTAAAGCACTCTTAATGCAAAGTTGAAGAACATATGCAGCACATGGCTGTCATGTAATTTCTAAATGACTAGCAGTGGCAGGCATTGCGTTTATTGTGTCTGTGGTTGCACATAGAATGTTGTCTATTTCAATATTAGAACTTTGCAGTTGATTTATAATAATTTCTTTTGTTTTTTGAGAAGTATGATCTGCATCAAGATCTTCAAGATTTACCACAGATAAACAACGCGATTTTAGCTTCCATTCTGTTAGAGATATATAATGAACCGTTAAAACTAAATAGTTGCTATTATTTGCAACTTTCCATTTATTAAAGATAACGGAACATTTATAATCTGAAATTTTTGCAAGTACTACTGTGTTAAATTTATTTTCTAACATTATTTTAAAGTCATTTTTAAGTCAAAGCGTAGATGGATTGGGATGTTTATATGTTTATATATACAATTTCTGTTTTACAGAACTGAATTTTGTGCTATAATTTTGTTAAAATTGTAAATCTTTTAAAAGTACTAGTATGATTGATTTTATAAAAAAAAGGCTTTCAACAACAACTGCGTTCTCAACAAAATTTAAAAAATAATAATTATCAAACTTAATGAAATTAATAATCAATAAACATACAGGCGACTGAACATAAACATATATACATAGTAAATTACAAGTGGATGAACGCCGCGCCAGAGGTCGCATTTGTTACTTTTAAAACCAGTTTCATCACAACTTCACAAATGTATGGCTTTACTCAAATCTATTTTTGCTAAACGAATTTTTTCAAAACATCAAAATAATGGGGAATATTTTCTGTTGTGCATGACTCTGCTCTCAAAAGTGTGAAGTTTGTAGCTGTTCTATCGCTTAGTTCTGAGTGCGTTCCATTTTTGAACAAACACAACTCATCATTTTTAACTAAATAATCTCTCACTAAACTTTGAACTTAATCTAATTGTCTAACAAGGCCCCATTCACCAAGAATCTGAAGAACCAAGGATAGCAAGATAAAAGGACTTAACTTTTTTTTTTTTTTTCCTTAAGTTGTATTGCCACTACCAACTACTAAAGTCTTATTTGATTTTTGGTCTGGTTGATTTTAATATGTGGTAGAATTAAGCTGCAGCTCTTAAGCTTAACTTGCCATTTTCAATCTTATCCAATGAACTTTTTATTGTCTCCCGAGTGTAAGACTTTTTGTTTCTTTTAGTTTTTGCCATTTTAAGTTTAGTAAATTCAATTCATTTACAGACTTACAGAGATTTTTGAAAAAGAAGAAACGAAAAAAAAAAGAAACTTTGGTGGTACTTTGTGTACTTTTGCACCTTAACTTCAACAGTATAAGTGCAAAAACACAAAATTAATCAACACGAAAGTGTGAAAACTTAAAAACCCAAATGAAAAAAATTTAATCAGTGTGAATAAATAATAAAGTAAATTAATTTTAACATAATAAAAAAATTCAATTAGAGTGAAAAAATAATAAACAGATTAACCTATGAAATTTTAATTGATTATAGGGGGATTTGTTGTGTTCGGTTTAAGGTTAAAACTAAAGAAAACCTTGTTTCCGTCATAACTTTTTAACAGAGATTTTAAAAATCTAAAACTATTTTTGGAATTAGCAGGAAATTTCTCAAAATAGCTTCCTTTGTTTTTAAATTATTTTTTAAAATCTATCATGCTAAGAATCTAATTTCGAAAAAAAAGTTTGATTTTTAGGGTTAGATTTTGTTTAAACTTAAATATCTTAATAAAGCAATGATTTTAATATTTTTATTTTGAAATTTTATTTTGCACTAACATAAAATTAAAAACTTTTTTAAAGTTTGAAAATATCTTTAATTTTAGTGAAGATATTTAGTTTCCTTGATAAGTGTCTGCTTTAGCGCACTGTCCAGTTTGTGGTACTTTTACTCTATTATATATATATATATATATATATATATATATATATATATATATATATATATATATATATATATATATATATATATATATATATATATATATAAATATATAACCAGTGTAACATTGATATATTAATGCAATAAAATTAGTAATTTTTTAAAGTATGTATTAATATTAATTATACCATAATTAAATTTAGAGGACAAAAGTATATCTGTAAGTAAAAATGCATGAAAAGTTCAAGTTTCGATTTTATACTCTTTCAAAATACTGTTACAATTTCACGTTTTTTTTTGTTTCAAAATACTATTCCAATTTGATTTTATTGCTAATTTTGATAAGAAAAAAATCAAATAATTTAATAAAATGACTTACTTAGAAAATAAAAAAATGATTTGAAAATGTTTACCAAGAGCCAGGACGACAGGAGTACTGAGGGAAACTTGCCCTCCCTCTAGATTTTTGCAAAAAGATCTATTTTTATTCACAAAATACATTTTTTGCGGTACTACTCATATATTAGGCATGAAATTCACGCTACAATGTTATTAAATTTTTAAGTTTATGATTCATTTTCAATAAATCAGAACAGTATGTCGGAATAAAATATTTGATAGAAAAAACAAAAACATTTTTTGAAATTAATGGTGTGATGGTAAAAGATAATAATATTCCCATGAATTGTTTATAATATTATGGAAAAGGATATAAATTTTATATAAAATTGTTTTTAATTAAAAACAATTTATTTTCAATAACTTTTTACATTTAATACATATCAGAACAGCATTTTGGAATAGAGGGAGTAAGTAGGGAGGTAAAGGAGTAAGTAGGGAGTAGGAGGCAGTAAATCCGAGTTTTTCTTTTATGTGGGAGGTAAGTAAAAGAGGAAGTAAGAGGGAGTAAGTAAAAGGAGTAAGTAGGGAGTAAGTAGGGAGTAAGTAGGGAGTAAGTAAAAGGAGTAAGTATGGAGTAAGTAAAAGGAGTAAGTAAAAGGAGTAAGTAAAAGGAGTAAGTAAAAGGAGTAAGTAGGGAGTAAGTAAAAGGAGTAAGTAAAAGGAGTAAGTAAAAGGAGTAAGTAAAAGGAGTAGGGAGTAGGAGGCAGTAAATCCGAGTTTTTCTTTTATGTAAACTAAACCTTATACATTCACTTATAAGTAACCCTTTCATAAAAATCTTGTATCATAATAATCTTTCATAATAAGTCTGTTGGATTTAACAAAGTTAAATCCAACAGACAACAGAGAAAATGCTCTTAAATATTCTTTAAGTAACTTTTACACTAAATCCGTGCATTTTTAATCTTTTCAATGTAATCTTTAATAAATTCTGCACAACCTCAACCTCAAGTAAATTTGAGATTTATTATTTTTAATATTTTAAACAGCAGATTTTATTAAAGCTTTCTTATATTAATGTGATATATATAACATTGAAATAGTGATAGCATTGAAATAGCATTACATTGAAAAATTTTCTTGATTTCTTCTTTATCTCTCCTATGTAATAATTAGTCCCATCTACAACTCCTGCTACTGGTTAGTTTTAATTTTACAGTTAAATTTATATTATACTGGAACTTTTTTAAATGAGTATAGATTACATAATATTAAAGTGTTTTTTTGTATGTTTATTGCATCTTTTTTTTTATATATATATAGCAATATAAGTTTATATATGTGTAATATAATATAGTAAAATTTTTTTCTTCTTATATCTCTCTTATGTAATATTTAGTCATGTCTACAATTGCTACTGCTGAACAGTGGGCCAGAATTCACTTTTACTGGACAAAATTCATAACTAATTTAATATTGGAGCTATATTCACTAAAATTGGCTTGAGTACTTATATAATGTCTGCGCTTTTTATGAAAGTATATTTTTTTATTTTGTTGCTATACCTTTATTTTGCTTAGCAACAACCTATTTTTGTTATCTGCAGATATTTTATGAGTGCTATACTCCCTAAATTTGGCATGAGTACCAATATGAGATCACACTGATTATAAAAGTGATAATCTTTTTAATTTAGTTGCTATGGATACTTATATTGCTTAGTTACCAGATACTTTCCTTAGTTACAAAGATAAAAGTTGATATTTGGATAATCTATCGGATTTTAGACCCACCTATAATGAATAGTAATTGATTTTTTTAAATTAATAATGTTTTTGCTATAATAAAAACAAAAAAATAGTGCAAGAAAGTATTGTCAATTTGAAATTACATTAAAGAATTATAAAACAATTATATTGTTTAAAGATCGTTTAAGTAATTGTAAAACATCTGAAGGAAATGCTTTATGATTTGTTTCGTGTGATGTTGATTTACGCAGTGATGAAATAACAGGATCACTGGAAACTAGTAGTCTATTGATAAGATCAGTATTTGTTGCTTTTCTGGATGTTTTTTGGCTGAAATTTTTGCGATAATATTTTAAGTCTTTATTTCTAACCTCTTGAGTTTCCTCTGACATAAGTCTGATGGGTAATGTAAGGTTTTTAATTATGTCATATCCATGTATCAATACTTTGTGAACTGATTGAGCTATGTAATACCACGGATAAAGGGACACATATAGTCTAACAGCGTCAAAACAATAGTCCTTGAATGAATTTTAAGCTGTCTATTTCATATCCTTAAGAGAGTGTTACCAAGATAATGTAAAATCTGAATATAAGATTTTGATCAATACCCAGAATTTCATTAAGAATTTATAAACATCAGAATTTCATATGCTGCAAAAGCACGCATTGAGGTATTGTCATCATTGCTTGTTCAAGAACCACCACTTTTAGGGAAATCAACAATAAGTCCCATTTTGTTCACAAAATCAGTCTGAATCTTTTGTTTAGCTAAAGATGTCTTTTCTTTGTGTTTTTTAGATCTTGCTTGCCACTTTCTTGTTTCATTTTTATATGCAATGTGCAAAACCATCTCAAAAAATTGAATCTATGCACGAAGAATGGAAAGACCATATTTGAACTCTCTGTTAGTATAATCTATATTAAGGATTTTTTGGGGAGACACTACACTCTAAACAGCATTGGCATGAGTTAGTTTTTTCAGATAATATTGTTTGAACTTTCCCATCAATCATTGTAAGTTCATTAATACAATTTACTTCAATAAAAGAAACGCAAACCTCTAATAAAATTATACCCATGCTTTCTATCTCACTTTTATTGTACTGATTTTCTTTGATCACAAATTCCTAGGATTCCGTTTTGCTAGCAAATCTTATGGGTCTACAATTGACTCTGAATGACAACTTTTAATTTCTCCAAATAGGCACCTTTTTCTTACTGTTGTTAAATCCAGTCAAATCCAATGGGACTAGACAAGTTTTTAATAACAATTCTTTACACTTTAAATCTCTGTTTATGTAAGGTTCTGATAAAACTTGTTTATAAATTCTTTGGCAAGTAGCACAATCAAAACCAACCTTACACGTAAGTGTCATTGTTTTTATTGCTTTGTTGTTCATTATTAAGTGCCTCAGCACAGGTTCCAGAACTGCACAGATTCTTTGCAAAGTATGAATCATTAAATCTTTTAAAGGAACTGAAGTTGAATAGTCCTCCACTGCTATATTTTCAGATAACATTTCAATTTTGCATCTCTGACATTATTGTAAGCAGGGTAGAGGATATATATTCTTTCTCCAAGGCTCCGCTTCTAATCAATTGATAGGAAGCTTTTGTCAGACTGACATCAATTATTAAAGCCAGTGCTTCATCTGGTGAATATATAGTTGCTTTATTTGTATTTGAAATATTTAAAAAGTTCTTGGCAGCACTAATAATAGATTCATCACTAAATTTTTTACTAGCAGCAAAAAATAATTCACTGGATGAACGGGATTCAATTAAGCAAGATACACGCCGTTTTTTAGTTTATTAGAACTATTATCAAATGCAACTGGTTTTTGACCACGTCTACAGTTGGTTTGTTGTTGTTTGTTTCTGACAATTAAATATTCATTAAGCCAATTTACAAACTTCTTTTCAAAATTTTTAACAGTATAGTTATCAGATTTCCACTTCTTTTTATACAAGTAAACAAATTGTTGAACATCATGTCTAAAATCAACGTCTTTAAATTCAGCAAATTTGGGCTGAATAAATTTCAATATACCTTCAGTAATATATTGTGTTGAAATAGTAAGATTGTTTTTTTGGAGAAAATTATGAATGTCTAAGTTTAGTAAAGCCATTTCTAAATAATTCTTATAACAAATATTTTGTTTTTAAATATTTAATGTTATAATATATATACTGCGTGCAATACTAATTTGTGTTAGTAATTAAGTTACTACAAGTGTTAGTAATTAAAATTAAAAGTAATTAAATTACTGCTAGTGTTAGAAACTAAATTACTGACAACTACCGAAAATATGTTGTTTATATGCTATGCAAAGTAAGGTAGCCATAGCAAAAACAAAAAAATAAACTCATAAGAATTGTGAATCTCATTTTAATACATACTCCCAATATTGTGTACTTTGCGCAGATAAAATACTGTTAAAACAACGTTAATGTAAAAATGAGCTGTTGCTATGCAAAATTCAGTATCATAACAGCCAAGTTAAAACATATATAAAATCTGAACAGGGATTTAAGGGGACGATCAATTAAAAGTTGATTGAAGCATCATATAGCTTAAATAAATATAAGACAGCACATGGCAAAATATGGTAATTATTAGTTAAAGTGCGGCAAAAAATAAATTTCATGAAGATTTATTTTTTAATCTGTGATTTTCAAAGTATAACTGAGATAACATGCTATGACATATTTATTTCACACATTGGTTTTTCTTATCTCTAAATACTCTAGAATAACATGTACTAATTATTTGTTTCAAAAACATAGATGTAATTGAAATATAACGCAGCATTAAGAATCTTATATGACCAAGCATATAGTTCTTGTTTTAACAACTTGACACTCTTTGCAAGTTTTGATAATTAGCACGTTTAAAAAATGCGCTAAAAGAAAACAAATGCAATTTTTAATTTAACTGATTCCATAATTACAAATGAATTTCCACAAAATTTCCTGAGTGCAACTTAATTAAAGGCAATCATTGAAAAAATATTCAGATTAGAGTTTAAGGCAAAATGAGTACAGAAGCTATCAAAAAATAATTACAAACCATTTTATCATGGAAATATAATTTCTAATTAAGAAATTATTTACTAAAAAAAAGGAATTACAATAATTTTGAAGCAATCGCATTTGCCAACTATTTTTTATTCCAGGGCATGACATATTGTTTTTTTTTTTTTAAATGAACAATGACTTGCGTATCGTTATTTATTGACGAACGTCTAATTTAAGAGATTTATATCAAATAAAATTCAAATAATTTTTATTCTAGTTAATAATTTATTAAATATGTCAAAGATGCTTGGTAAATTAATTTAATTTTTATTTTTCAAAAACCTTTATTTTACACATTTGCAAAGTGCGCGCAAATTAATGATAAATGCACAATAAAAAAACTTTTAAAGTGCAAAAGTTTTAATATGCAATCAAACATTTCAAGTAAAATTATGTAAAAACAAACATTTTAAGTAAAATTATGTATGCATTTGTGAGCGCATGCAAAAACCATGCTAAAATATAACTACTTTTTTCTATAGTGTATTTAGTTATTTTACTTATAAGTGACGCTATTGAAAAAAGTACTTATGTTTTGGCATTAATTTAAGTCTGTGAAATTAATTGTTTTTCATATTAAATATGTATTTTTTATAATAAATAAAATACTAATGATTGCAAAATTATTTTGAAAAAAATTGCTGAAGTGATACGTTCGTTTTGAAAAATCCTAATCAAATGGTAATTTAATTTTGCAGAAGCAAAATTAAATTACCAAAATTAAAACGTAATGTTTGTTTTTCTGTCTGTCTTTTAAGAAATGCGTGCACTTTTGTTGATTTGTCGCACCCTGTATCCTATTAATTTTTTAATAAAATTTTAAACTTGCACCACAAAATTTTATTAAATTTCATGGCACTTTTAAACAGCCTAAGTTACTTACATTTTTAAACATCAATTCCCAAATTAAAAAAAAAAATAAAAATTAAAGGGGAGGGGGGGACCTTTTGCCTCACAATGGATTTGCCCTCATATTAGCCTAATTATTCATGGGAAGGAATGTTAAAGATTATTAGAGCTGTGATTTTTTTTTGCTTTCGTTTACAATTAAGTTTTTGATTTTTTTTCTTCTGGTTTTTATTTATTTTATCATTCTTTGAATATATATATTTTTTTAGGTTAATTTTTGTATTATATATTGTTTTAAGGATTTTGTTCTCTTTTCAGTTTATGGATTGTTTATTTTAAATTTAAGTTGTTACAACAAAGAACTTTATGCGTGGTCATATAAGGCATGCAATCGCACGCCTCTTACGAAAAGGCCTGCAACACTGATATTTTTGGTAATAAAATGAAATATATTTCATACTACTTTATTTTGTTTATTGAATGTTTACTAGATAGAATTATTTTTAAGAATTAAACATCACACACATCTCCTACAAGTCAATATGTACACCACCAATAAATGCAAATCTTGTAAAAAAAAAATTTCTTGATGTTTTATATACTGTATACTCTATACAGTATAAAAAACATCAAAAAAAAATTGTATATTTATATTTCTATATTTAATAAAATAAGTGAAATTAGTATAATGTGATGCGATAGCACCGCATTATACTAACTTCATAATAAGTGAAATTAGTATAATGCGATTCCTGTCTAAGCCTGTTATTATACTAATTTCACTAATTTTATTAAATATAGAAATATATTTAAGAATTAAATATTTTATTGAAACTAGGGTGTGTTAAACTATTCCCACCATATCTACCATCCACTATAATATACATCAACTATTGTTGCATATCTGGAATAAAATTATAGCAACTTTTTGTATAAAATAAATATCATTTGCTTGGAAAAGCAAATTTTAATGAAAAAAATATGCATAATTTTACAGTGAGTCAGTTATAAATTTGTAGCCCACTGTTAGACCTATCTATTGTTACCAAGTTATAGGTATTTAAGTAGAAAATTGCAAAGTTATAACAAATTAAGTGAAGAAAAATTAAATTTTGACCATAGTTTCTTCAATAAATCCATGAAAATCGCCTTTTGTAGACTTGTTTAATTTTTTCCACCTTTTAAAAACTGTGTGAAGCCCTTCCTAATGATATATAATAATGTAGCCAATGATTTTTAAATTCAAAACTTTTAACATTAACTCTATCCAATTCAAGAGAAGCCCAGACCTCATATTAGTATTCCTGCCAAATTTAGTAAACTACTTATTAATTTTAAAACTTACTATTCTTTCTATTCTGATACTGCTACTGTGGAATCACAGAAAATATTTATGTTTTCAAGGCCTAAATTTCTAAAGTTATTGCGAATCCCAATATCTGGAAATATTTGTGGTTATCAAATTCTCAGGTTATTATTTTATTTATTATTAAAATTATTGAAAGAAAAAATTTACTACTGCAAAAATAATAACATTCAAAACTTATATATTTTAAACTTTTATTTTTTTAAACAGCCAGAATAGTTAAAGAAAACAGCTAATGATTAAAAAAGTAATATAAAATTCAACCAATAAAAAATATATAATTTAAAAATCAACCAATAAAAAATTATTGAGCCTTACTTTTCCCATAATTTATATTGGCCTAATACTAATATAAATTATGGGCAAACATTAATGTTATCTTTGACATCACAAGTAATAATAAAGTGTTAATATACACAACACATTGAATTTAGTATTAAGACATCCAATGGTCTTCTTAACGGAAAGACATCATCTTCGTAGATATCATATGATGCAATTACTAACAAATTTTTACTTGACAGAGTGTTGAAAAAAAACAATAGTTAAAAATGAAATGGCTGCTGATATCATGCTATATCTACTGATTTCATGTAATTTAATCATCTTTAAATTATCTATATAGTTAAAACAAAGTAGAGCTCTATTTTTACGGTACTTCCAGACAAAAGTTGACTTAATGAAATATGTGAATTGATTTGTAGAGCTTAAATTGATGTTTAGTAAAGGGACCATTTTTATGAAGAAAATTAAGTAAAACTCATATTTTTATTAATGTTCAAACAGTTTAAAAAAGCAATTTTAAAAAAATATTGGATTACAAATAATACATCAATATAAACATAAAAAAAAAAAAAAAATTGCAACAAACAATTAATTAAGGCAATGCAAAGAATGTTTTAAGGCAATGCAAAGTGTAAAATTGTTAAGAAAATCAATTTAAAGTTTATTTTATCAAACAATTGTATTGTAATAAATACCACTGTGTTAAACCTGTAAATTAAATTTTTTGACTAAAGTTTTCATATATTTATAAGCATAGTTTATCAAATTATACTTTATTGCAAAACTTTAAAAATATCATCTCTATATATTGCATTTTTATATACACATTATTAAATATTATTTTATTATAAATTATATTATTAAATAGATTATCTGTATTTCCTGAGAAGGCATTTGAAATAAAATCAAGAAACCCTAATTTTTGTATTTTTATATCAAAACTTGTTGCCACAATTTCAGTTTCCTACCCCTCTCATTTTTTAAGTGATATTGATAAGGAATATTATGCTGATCAAAAATCCAAAAATACAAACCCCTGAAATATTAATAGAAAGTAATTTAACTTGTTGAAGTTAAAAAAACACACTAAAAATGCTAATTATCTTTTTAAAAACGTCTTTTTGTCAGTTTTTATTAAGAAATCAATCATATATAAAACCTTTTTTTAACTATGATTTTTAGATGTACATACATCGACTGACAAATAGGAATTAATATGATTAAATGTATGTAAACCGACTGAAAAATAGTGATTGGCATAAACAAAAGTACTAGGGTCAAATAGAATGACCCTATGAATGAGCAGAATGCTCATATAGTTTGCAAATCTAGACAGATAGTTTTTTACATATACTTTTTATCTACCTACCAACTTTTCATTGAAAAATATTATTGAGATCTATAAAAGTGAGCAGTTTTGGTATCTTATTCTGTTTTTTTGATTTCTGTAAGTAAGTGGAAAGAGGAGGTACGAACAAGTTGAACTTCATTAGTTTAATTAAAAACTATTTATGCTATATGCATAATTATATTTATATATAGTTATATATTAATTTGATACGTGGCCTAACCAAACCCTCAGTCGATGTAGCAGCACTCTCTTGTGAGCCAAACTATTAGATAGTCGATGTATTTACTTTTTGTTCTCTATAAAAGTTTCTTATGGGTACATATTTTTACAAAAAAAATAATGCTTACGGGGAAAAAAAAATTAACGGGTACACTATAAAGTCCCCGATAATGCTAATGTCCCTGTAAGAGTTTGTTTTTTGTAAAATTTGTCCCTGTAAGTGATAAAATATACAAATATATATATATATATATATATATATATATATATATATATATATATATATATATATATATACATATATGTATATATATATATATATATCTATATATATATATATATATATATATATATATATATATATATATATATATATATATATATATATATATATATATATATATATATATATATATATATATATATATATATATATACATACAGGCCTGGTTTTAAAGCGTTACGCTTAGAGCGATTTACACTCGCCTTAAGCAATTTTTACGTATGCGTAGAGCCATTTTAGTTAAGCTACTTTTTATCATTTTTTAACTTTTAAATTAGCAGTAACATTTAACAACGTGAAATTTTTTTTACTACTTTTTTAATAAAAAGTAGTAATTTTTTAAAGTTTTCAGTAAAAAACTTTTTTTAAAATCTATATTCCAAATTTATTAATACAGAATATAAATGTTTTTTGTAATATAGATTTTTTAATAGTTTTTTACTGAATTCATATCAAAAAACATTTGCAGAAAATTTGTAATTAAGGATTGACATTTTTTTTAATATCTCAAAAAATGTCTTAATATTTTTCATGATAACAAAAATATCAATATTCGAGATATTAAAAAAAATGTGCCAATGAATGAACAATCTATTTGTATTGTACTAAAAATTACTTCATTAATTATTACTCTTTGCTTTTCTTATTAGTTAAAGGTATATAGATACCTTTACCTTTAAGTTATGTGGGGGGAGGGGGCCAGCACAGAAAAAAAATAATTACATGTTACTTGCAATTTTTGAATGAAGACAATTTTCTAAATTTCTTGTGCATGCAATTCAATAAGTTTTTTTTTTCATAAATCAAGTTATATTATAAGGTAAAGAATTCACGAGTAGACTATAACATCCGCTGATGACACTAATATTATGTTGAATATATTTATATAATGGAGGTTTCATTATGAACGCGCACATTACAGACTCCATTAAATCAATACTAAAGCGCGTTTTAGTTTAACGACAGTCTCTATTTTTTACTAATGACTATGTATTTTTCATTAAAAGATAAGACAAACTAGTATATAAAAACGTAGTATATTTCTATTATAAATATATATATAAAAACGTAGTATATTATGTGGATAGGGATAGCTCAGATGGTTAGAGCGTTAAAGGAAAAGTTAAAACCCGAACTGTTGAACGATACAAGTTCAAATCCCGCCACTGCCAACTCAGCGCTTGAGCAGTACTTCGGTACGCAAAAATGTTGGTCAATAACGGACGCTACTTTGGATTAGTCTTAATGACTATTTGTGGCTGTTCCTATGCTAAGCCAACAATATCTTCGGATATAAGAACATTGTATAGAAAAATGTAGCATGAAAACACAAATAAATAAAAAAAAAATCTATTCTCTCCAAGTTGTTTAAAGTTCGAATATGGATTGTATTTTGAAGGAAATAGATTTACTTGGAAAACTTTTAAATCCTGGGACTTTGCCGAAACTTGTCTAATTAAAACTATCACAGAAAAAAGAAGACTTATGTTATTAAAATCAAATATAAGTTATGTGATCTTCATCAAAATAAAATATTATCCAAAACCAATGGTGCCATAAAGGCAGCTGCCCTACGGTTTATAAATAACACAAGTCATGTTAAAATATTTTAACATGTTACTACATTTTATTTAAGTTGAAATATAAATAAAAATAAAAATATAGTTCAATAAATAAATTAAATTTGTTCTTAACAAAGATTTCCTCATATTTATTCTTTTTTTATTTTATTATTCCAAGTTAAATCGCTTACAAACGAAAAAAAAAAAGAGTTTTGTAATTATACGTAGAATGAAAATACTTTTGAGTTTGTTTATAAGTTAAGGAACTTAATTTTTAATGAACAAATTTTTACGAACGTTTATTATAAACAGATACGATTCAAATTATTAAATATACTTTTATATATTATTTTAGTTGAGTATTTTTTTAAGTTAGCACGAACAAAGTTTTGCGTAAAAGTATTTGTTTTTTGATTTAAGAATAATTAACAAAAGAGTTTGCATAATTAAGACTTTATTATTTATTATTATTTTTTTTTTAGTTTCTAAAATTCAAAAAAAAAAGATTTAATTGTTAAAAACGATTTTTCTCTTTAGCTCTGTTTCTTAATGATTTGTTTAAAATATAAAACATTTTTACGATAACGTAAAAACTTTATGAATTAAATTCCTAGCGAACGCGTTTTAAACTATGTATTGAAACAACTACTCAAAGCAGACATAAAACTTTTTAATATTTTTATGTAATGCAAGTTAAAACGCAAAGCAACATAAATTTAAAAAATGTTTAAAAACCTAAATTATTCTTTGCAAGTCAAAACAAAATTGCTGTTTAAATAATTAACACGGGTTTTTGTTTATCAATGTTAATATTTTTTGTTTACACCAGAAATTTTTAAAACAAAAAAAAATCATTATTTTTTATTCAATAACGATTTATAAACAATAATTATTCATAAACAAATTTCAGAAATAATCAAAATATATATATATATTTTTTTACTAAATAATATTGAACTAAAATTAATATTAAAATGAAAATTGAAAACATAACAAACTTTTCATAACAAATTTAAAACATTTAAAACGTTTATAGTTATTTGAGTTAATTGTTAAATTGAACTAGTTAGCGGTTATTTATTTATTATGGTAGTTAAAATACTTAACATCTATAAAAAAAATAAAGATAATTTTATGACGCCAATTATCGCATTAAGCAAATGCAAAACAAGGCCTGTATATATATATATATATATATATATATATATATATATATATATATATATATATATATATATATATATATATATATATACATATATATATATATATATATATATATATATAAATATATATATATACATATATATATATATATATATACATACATATATATATATATATATATATATATATATATATATATATATATATATATATATATATATATATATATATATATATATATATATATATATATATATATATGTATATATATATATATATTTATATATATATATATATATATATATATATATATATATATATATATATATATATATATATATATATATATATATATATATATATACATATATATCAGGCTTTCCCAGGAAAGGCGTGCGGTCGCACACCTTGTTTGTCCATGCATAGAATAAATTTTTCTGACTAACTGACCACGTTTTATTTTTATGCGTTTTAAGTATTCGCGCCAAAATAAAATACCGCAAAAATGCAAGCAATCTTAAAGTAAATAACAGAAATCTGTTTGTGCTTTAAAATTAAAAAATTAATGTATATTATTAAAAAAAAAATTTACCTATATTTTATTTATTTATTTTTTTAGGGTGGTAGTTATTTAAGCTACGAAAAATCAAATCAATAAGAAAAATCAAATCAAAAAGAAAAAGAATAATGTTTAAAGAAAATAAAAGGACCTTTTAATGTAAAATTTGTTTATGACTTTCATCAGTCAGTAATAGTTTAATATTCACGATAGAACTATAAACAATTTTTAAATATTTCGTAAATACATTTAAATGCTTAAATGTATTGATTTTAATGTTTGAATGTATTGATACGCAAGAAAAAACGAAAACGATTGCTATTTATTAGTAAAATATGTTTTTTTTTTTTTTTTTAATGAAAGAAAATTTTTGTCAAACGATTAAGTTGCTTATTTTGTAATCATTAATTGACATTGTGAACGAGTGTTAATATATAATAATGTCCAGAAGCAATGCAATTATTTTTTTAATTGACAACAGAAGCAATGCAATTATTTTTTTAACTTCTTTCGTAATTACAAAATTATGCAATTGAATAATTTCAACGTAATAAAAGGCGAGCATTGACTCAGTATAATCAGTTTAGAATAAGTCAAGAAAGAACTTTTTTCACATTAAAATTTTGTTATGTTTAAAATCTTAGATAATATATTTAATAATTAAAACAGCAATTTATTTTCTTGTCTAAGTATTGGGGAATAAAGTCATTGCCTTTGCATAAACCTTCGTAAAAACTAAGTTAAATGAAAAAGTTTAACCAAATTTGTCTAGCGTAAATAATGAATAAGTTTTTTAATACATTGTCTGATAAAGTTCGTGAATAAATTACGTATCAAGTCTTTTTATTTTCGTGAAAACTTTATGACTTATCGTCGTCTTTTCCTTGACTTGTATCAAATTTCGTAGCTGAAAATAGCAACCCTAATAAAAGAAAACAGTATAAAAATTTTGAAAAAAGTGTTCAAGACTTTTTTTTTTGTTACAAGAATTTTTTTTTTTTTTAATTTTTTTTTATTATCAAAATATTTTTCTTATATCCAATTTCAATTTTATACTTTGTTTAGACTGCGTTTCATTTTTTTAATATTATTTTTTATTCTCTGTGGATAATTTCCGCTTTCTTACGAAATATTACCGCGGTCACATTTTCTGAAAAATTTATTCTATGCGTGGACAAACAAGGCGTGCGACCGCACGCCTTTCCTGGGAAAGCCTGATATATATATATATATATATATATATATATATATATATATATATATATATATATATATATATATATATATATATATATATAGTGATTTCGCCGGTTATCCAGTTTTGCGGTTAACCAGATTTTGTTCGAATATCAAATATCTATTTTCGAATAATAAAAACCGACTTGAAAATTTTACGAAGTTTTATAGAAAGTAACATCGTAATTATGACGATTATTGTTTGACAAATGTTAATTTATCAAAGATTATAATATATTTCTTTAATTAATTTAAATGTTAATTTAATCAGTTTTGTTTTATAATATATTCTTAAAACAATTTACGATAGAAATCTCAAAGATTTATTTATTACTTTTACAACTTATAGAAAGTAACATCGTAATTATGACGATTATTGTTTGACAAATGTTAATTTATCAAAGATTATAATATATTTCTTTAATTAATTTAAGTGTTAAGTAATTAATTAATTTTCTTTAACTAATTTAGTGTTAGCATTTGCTAACACTAAAATACCGCCAAATCTACAAATAAACAAATTCTATTGGTTTAAAAAATATGCTGAATAAGCGAATTAGAGTTCCAGAATATTCTGAAGGAACTTTCTTGCTTGAGTTTTCTTGGAAAACAC
Organism: Hydra vulgaris; assembly: GCF_022113875.1. Lineage (NCBI taxonomy): Eukaryota > Metazoa > Cnidaria > Hydrozoa > Anthoathecata > Hydridae > Hydra > Hydra vulgaris. The sequence continues at coordinate 61,321,058 of NC_061158.1, forward strand.
TAAATCCAATCCTTCAAAGTGCAATCTAAATTTTACTGACCGATGCAATCTCCAAAGGAAAAGTATTTGTACTGTAAAATAAAAGAAACTCTGAGATTTTTAATAATATTTAATAACATTTGTATTTAATATTTATTATTGATCATGTTATTATTAATAATATTTTCGTTTAATATCAATTTGATAACATTTATATCCCATTGTAAATGCCGTAATTGGGTCTAGAATTTTTAAAAACTGTTCAAATAGCACTTTGACGGATTGGATTTAATGTTTCCCAATATTCTTTATATTATCTTTACGCAACAAGTTGTTTCAATCTATGTCCGAATAACAATTTAAAATTACATTATTATTTAGGTTTTAAAATACACTCTAAAAATTTACTTCATAACATCTTATTTTTCCAAATCAAATGTTTTTATATGAGAGAATGATTTTAAAACATCCGCTGATATTAAAACATTTAAACTATACTTGTACATTATTCCTACCTTTTTTAATTATCTAATTAAAAAGGTATATTATATAATAATATAAAAAATATATATATCTTTTTCCATGTTTTGTTATAAATATATGATATAGGACTGTATTCACTACTTGTCTTGAAAATGTACACTTTAACATTAATTTTTAAAAAATTTGTTTAAAACGCTACGTTTGTTGAAATTATGTATTCAGAAAGCGTCACTAATTTACCGAATAGTCGGTTATCCGCAAATTGATGAAAACTGTTATCCGCTTATTGAATCGGATAACCGACGAAATCACTATATATATATATATATATATATATATATATATATATATATATATATATATATATATATATATATATATTAATACAATTAGATATAGCCAGTAAAATAATACAATTTAATATCTATTTATATTAATACAATTAGATACTGCAAAAAATTAATACAATTAGATACAATAAAAAAAGAAAAAAAAAAACTTTTTTTCTTTTTTTCTTTTTTGCGGTAATTTATTAATTTTTTATGTATTAATTTTTATTAGTTTGTATATTTCCACTAGTTCATCTTACTTTAAAAGTGAAAGTTTCAATTTATTATAGTGTGACTTATTTATAGTTCCTAAAATGTTATTGATATATTGAATTTGAAAACATAACCATTGATAACTATATTTCTAGCTATAGGTATGCATGTTATTTCAAAGCAATTTTTTTGTTATTTTAAAAGCAATTTGTATCTTTGGAATTTTCATTAAATTATCACATGTTTTATGTTGTTAAGTAGTATTTTTTATTTATGCAATAACACAGTATTAAAAATATTTTTAATATTATAAGTATAATATTTTTTATAAGTTAATGTTATATTATTAATTGGTAGTTATACAAGACTTTCTTTGAATTTTTCTCAGACGACAATGCGCCCAAAAAGCAATTTTTTGTTGTTAGTGGTCCAGTTAAAAAATATTTAAATTTTTTGGCACTTCTTAATACCTGCCGAAACATGCAGTTGCTGTAAAAATGGGCATGTACTTTTATTATTCATTAACAGTAGTAAGCCATTTATTCAACTAGTCAATGACTTATTTAATTTAAATATTTGTAAACCACAAATCTTTAGCATTTTGAAAAAATGCAAAAATTGGGTTAGCAACTTTCCAAGGGATAGTAATCATTTTTAGGAATTTTGTAATGAACCCTTTGTATGCATTGCACCGAACTTGACCATCTTTCCATCATTGAGTCCTACTCCAAGTAGTTCTTTACAACTGTTTCAAGTAGTTTTGATAATTCTTCACTTGAGCACATAAGTAATTTATCACAACTAAATAACAAGCCTTTGTTTTCTGAACATTTTATTGACAATGTACAGAATTGGCATGAGTCAAGAGGAGAAATGAGCCTTAGAAAAAAAAATTTAAAAACCAGGTTGTCTTATTTAACTTATCAGCCTGCTGTCACATCTAGCATGGACCAAAACAAATTAGCAACAGTGAGGGTAAAATTGAAAAGCATGCCATACAATTTGAAAGTGCTGAAACAAAGCTTTACATGAAAGGAACAAATTATTAAAGTTTTGAGAGCTGAAATTAAAAGTCTTAAAAAAAAGTTGCAAACAAATTATTACAGTAGAATAATACACAATTTTAAAGCTTAAATAAAAAGTCAATGAAAATTAAGAACTTCAAATGCTAAAACAAGTTAAAGTTTTACATAATAAAGATATTAAGGCAAATCAAATACTGATAGCTAGTTACAAAAATTATATAATCCAGATGGAGGAGTATAACATTACAATTGTGAATGGCTCAGTAAATGATAAGATATCAATTACAAATCTGAATGATAATTTATAACATATTGTAGGCAAATGTATCAACATGTAACATACCATTTCTAATGGAGAAAATTATGCAGTATTTGGGTGTCATTTTTAATGATACTTCCCATCATTGTGTGATTAAACAAATGGCTCATGAGCTTGGCAGTAGAGCAGAACTGCAAGCATCAGAACAGGCTATCACAAATTCACATCTTACTCTTGGATTTGATACAACAACCCAAGTAGGTATATTGTTAGCATTCACTTAACATCAAAGAATAAATGTCAAGTCCTTGCTCTGGAACAATTAGCTGGTGGTACAGCTGATAATTACAAAAATTATATATGTAGAGTAGTTGATCATTTAGCTTTATTAAGATTTATTCAGATTTTCACTTCTTGTAACGATAGTTGTCAATCAATTATCTCAAATATATCAAACACAAAGTCAGACAGAGATGCAGTTAACTATCTTACCATAAGCAAAATGTGTGACCTCTTGATACAATTGTTACCTCATGTCATTTAGCTACAGTCTCTGGAATCTGAAGTTGCAAATTACTTGGCTATGATTGTATGGTACTTAAAATAGTTTTGGCTATAAACAAGATGAGGTTTAAAAATGGCAAAGGTAACAAGATGAGGTTTAAAAATGGCAAAGGTGATAAGGATTTGCTAGTTTTTAGATGATCAAAAATTACCATGAGGTATCTTTCAAAGGTATCGAGGAAATTGTTTTCAGATTCTTTTTTATACTTGTTTTATTTTTATAAAACATAATGAGTTTAAGCATTTTTCGACCATTGGAACAGTAAAACACTGAACTCTACAAACAGTTCTTAGAACAGCATTTTGTAACAAAATAGCTATAAAACAAATGCGTGTGCTTGCATTATTTGGAAAACTACTGTTATGCCATAAAAACCGACTACGAGTTACGGACGTTCTGCAAACATCTTTTTTATTACGTGGCGTTTTATATAGATATATATTATTGTATGCATGTAAAAAGGAGAATATAGATCATTTACTATAGATGTATATTAATATGAATAGGTTTTGCTTTTATTATACGATACAACAATGTCACTATGAGTAGGATATCAGAGTTGAGTTTAGACAATTCAGACAATGCAGAAGCTTGGATTAGATGTTTTTCAGCTTCTGCTAGGTCAAAAAAGTTGAAAGACACGATAAATGGCGACCACGAAGTGACTGATTTGTTTTTATCAAAAGCAGGAATTGACACGATAAAAAAATTTTACTCATGGTGTATCCAGAACAATTAGAAGAAATGACTTTTAATGACATTAAAATTGCTATTATGTCCCATTTAAGACCACAGAAATGACTAATAATTGCCGAAAGAGTTTGATTTTTAGCATTGAAACAACAAAATAATGAAAACGTTGTATTATACGCACAAAGATTACGAGAGGTAGCACGTTTTTGTAATTTCAAAAAATTAGAGATGGACAAACCGCAGAAGATGATCTCATCCAAATGAGAATAATTGACGGGCTTCAATCTTCCAACCAGAGAGTCAAGGCTCTCGAAATGCTACAGAATGGAGAATCGCCAAAATTAGGAGCATTAAATTGTGGACTTTATAAGACAGATTAAAGAAATTTATTCATTTAATATGCACAACAATATTGACGATATGGAACCCCGTTCAGTCAACTATATTGACAAAAATAAAGAAAAACCATTTAAATGCAAATATTGTGGACTACAACACCTAATAGGTTCAGTTGATAAAAAAGAAGTATCCAGACAAAAAAAAAATACCATCAAAGAAAGCAGAACAAATCAAAGAGAGATAGGATTGAGACTGTACAGTGTTCTGAAGTATTATCTCAAAATGATGTGGAGTCAGACAATGCTGAGAATGATTATAATGACAATCTTTATTTACCAGAAATAAAAAAAGTTTCTCAGCTAAATACTTTAAATGTAAATCATATCGCTTTGTCAGCATTATGATTTGGTACAAGTAACAGAGCAACTGCATCAATAGGCACTGCAACATTAAAAGCAGCCAAAGATGCAGGTTTTTTGAAAGATCATATACTTGATAAACACCTAGCTCTAGATCATAAAAAAATTGAGAGATCAAAGCAAAAAGTAATGAATGTCTGTAAAGAGAGATATAATAATGAAGTTAAGAAAGAGGGCATACAATGTATTATGTTTGATGGTAGAAAAGACCTTACTAAAACAGTTGTATATGGCAATGATGGTAAATCTTATCCTAGGGAGATCAAAGAAGATCATTATAGTGTCTGTTCTGAACCTGGTGGAAAATATTTATTCCACTTTGTAAATAATTCAGAGGAGAGAGAAGCTCGAACACCTGCTGAACATATTGCTGAACAATTATATGATTGGATAATAGCACATGGCATTGAAAACCAATTAATTGTATTGGAGGAGATTCAACCAACCTTAACACAGGTTTTATTTTTATTTCTTTAAATGGTTGTTAAAAATTTTATGTACTTCTTTTTTTTTTACTGAAAATAAAAATTTATTTTATGTTGGAAGGGTGGAATTATTCAACTTTTAGAGAAAAAACTAGGATTCAAACTTATCCGGATTATTTGTGCGCTACATACCAACGAATTGCCACTTACGCATTTAATGTTAGCTTTAGATGGAAAAACTTTATCTGAAAATAGCTTCTCAGGAAACATCGGAAAACTTATTAACATAGCAACAAATCTTCCTATTTTGACATGCATCCCTCAGCTTGATTTTGTTGTAGACCTAATTCATCTCGAGAAAGAAGTTGTAGATTCACTATCTATAGATCAGAAGTATTTATACAGAATACATAATGCAATAGCATCAGGTGTTTTTCCTGATGACTTGAAGGAGATTCAAATTGGTCCACACAATCATTCAAGGTGGTTAAATCTCGCAAATAGACTACTTCGAATCTGGTGCTCAGAGCATTGTTAAAAAAACAAAGATCTACAAAACTTGAAATTGTTAACAGAGTTCATCATGGGTGTTTATTCGATTATGTGGTTTGAAGGTAAGAAACTTAGTTATGTAAATAAAGATATAATACAATATTTTACTTAAATACTATAATTTACTTTAATAATTGTAAAACAATTGTGACTATGCTAAAGAAAAGTAATTGACTTTAGACTAAACATAGCTGGATTCAAGGTCCACATCATATTTCTGGAGACAGAAAATGCAGGATTAGAAGAATACCAGTGATAAACACTGAATCAAATAATCTAATAGATTTAATCAATTGGCAAACAGAGGAGATCAGTGAACCGGTTCTTACTTGTTGTTTGATTAGAGATGATATTATACAGTTTATTAATAATCCAATGGTTGTACCAAACTTCCCTATTCACGGTCAATCTATTGAACGCATTGTGAAAGAGGTCACCAGGGCTTCAATGTCGGTGTTTGGTGCCGAGAGAAGAGATGGGTTCATAAGGGCTTCAATGGCTCATAGAGAGCTGATGCCTGTGTGCCAATTAAAAAAAGATCTGATGAAAATGTTGTTATCAGTATTTTAACTTTTTATTATGAGTAAACAATTTATTTTAGAAAAATAAGCGGAAAATGCATTTATCAATATTTGAATGTCTTATTACGTGTATAGACTTTATATACCATAAAATTTTAATTTTTGATGTAACTTTAATATATTGTTGATGTAACTAGGTTAACTAAGGCTCAGGAATCTTTTTAGACTTTATTTTATTGAGTAGTAGCAAACCATTTTTCATAACTTCGCATAAACGATAAATTTATGATAAAACTTAAATTTTCAGTCTAAAAATTACCTAACTAAACATTAAATGCAAATAAAAAGAAAATTATTTCTCATTATCATACTGTCAAAGAATAAGAAAAATGCCCAGCCGAACCTAAATTCAAAAATTTTTCAAAAGTGACCCACCCTAATGGACATATTAAAAATTAATGCAACAAACTTAGCTAACAGTGTAGAACCTTTTGTTAGTGGACGCTTAGTAAACTATAAAGCAAACATAATAATAAAAAATGGAATGCAACCAAGTTATTTTGAATCTCGACCCCTTCTAGTTCATATACAACCATTAGTAATAAATAAACTTAATGTAATGATACAACAAGGATTGCTCAAAAAGGTTCCACCTGGTGGAAGCAAACGGGCTTCACCACTTGTTGTTGTCAGAAAACAAGATGGAGATCTACGTATATGTGCTGATTACAAAATAGGAGTTAATCAAAAGATTTGTTCAGATTCATATCCTATTCCAAATATTAAGAATGCATTTCATAAGATGGCAGGAATGAAGTACTTCGCCAAAATTGATCTCAAGGGAGCATATCACTAAATTGAGATGGACAAAGATGCACAGGAAATAACAACAATTAACACACCTATTGGATTGTTAAGATGGACATGCTTGCCTTTTGGAATAAAAAACTGCCAGTGCTATATTTCAAAGAGCAATAGAATCTATTGTTGGGAACATTATTCCTAATATGATTATATTTCAAGATGTTATATGCCTTGGTGGTAAAAATGCTGAAGAACTAAAATGTAATTTGATGAAAATTTTAAATAAGTGGGAAGAATCAGGGATGATCATAAATAAAAAAAAATCAGTAATGGAAACAAAAAACCATTCATTTCTAGGATATGAGCTATCTGAAAATGGAGTTACTCCAGATCATAATTTAGTTAACAAAATCAGTTCTTCCAATGATAAAACAGAACTTGAATCATTTATAGGATTAGTAAACTTTTATGATCAACTTATTGAAAGATATGCTGAAAAGATTTTACCATTAAATAATTTGAGAAGAAAAGGAGTTGCATTTGAGTGGAAAAAAGAACACCAAAGTGCATTTGAATTGCTAAAAAAGAACCTTTCTGAAGACCCAGTGGTAAAAATTTACGACATCAATAAAGATCTAGAATTAACAACTGATGCTAGTGAAAAAGCAATATCCGGTATATTATCACAAGATGGTCACCCTGTTCTTTTTCTTTCACAATCTTTGTCTGATGCAGAAACAAGATATTCTAACATAAAGAGAGAAGCGCTGGCTATAGTGTGGTCTACTCACACAGCTAGGCATTTTCTGATTGGTAAAAGATTTAAGCTTATATCAGACCACAGACCATTGGAGTTCATATTTGATTCTAACAAAGAACTACCTAAAGTGACTTCTGCCAGAATTTTAAGGTGGGCCATGCAAATGATGGCCTTTGACTATGATATTAGCTATAAAAAGAGAGAAAGTATTCCTCATGCAGATGCATTATCACGATTGTCTTTTCTATCACAAGATGAAGAGAATATTCAAGAGACTTTTATACACTTAGTTGAATCAGAAATTGTGAACCTTGATCAGATTATAAACGAAACAGAAAATGATAGACTATTAGTGGATATTAAAAGCAGAATTAATAAAAATGATTGGAGCAGATGTATTGTGGCTGAAAGACCTTACAAATCGAACAAGGATAAACTGACTATTGAAAAAGGAATTGTTTGTAATGGTGACCTTATTGTACCTCCAAAGACATTGAGAAGGAGATTTATTCAATCAGTCCATGATGACATACATTGTGGCATTATGCAGACTCGTTGTAGATTAAAATTAAAAGCGTGGTGGCCTGGTTATTGTCAAGATGTGGAAGAATATGTAAAAAATTGTGAACAATGCGCTGAGATTAAAGTAAGAAATGAAAGAACAATACCTACATGGCCTAGTGAAAATAAACCTTGGTGTAGGGTGCACATGGATCACGCCTCTGTAAAAAATTTTGGATTATTTTTGATTTTAGTGGATACCTTCTCTAGATGGCCTGAAGTTATAAAGGTTAACAATTGGGATGCTCTCACAATTAAGACAGTACTTCAAAACGTGTTTTCTAGAAATGGCGTTCCTGAAGTTTTGGTGTCAGATAATGCTACAGAATTTCATGATACTGCTCTATGCCAATGGCTGAAGAAAATAGGATGTTTACCATATATAATGCCCCCTTATCACCCACAATCTAATGGGTTAGCTGAAAGAATGGTAGGGACAGTCAAGATTGGTCTGAAAACTTATTCAACAGACAAAGGTATAATAAGTGCTTATTTAAATAGAATGAGGGTACAGCTCTAAAACTCAGTTTTATGGTTCTGAGGCCGGCTTGAGGCAGTTTTATGGTTCTCCTAATGAGGGCGGCTGAGGCCGGCTGAGGCAGTTTTATGGTTCTCCTAATGAGGGTACAGCTCTAAAACTCAGTTTTATGGTTCTGAGGCCGGCTGGTAGTCAGGTTTCCCGAACTCTGTGGTAGCTCTCAGAGAGGCTGATTCCATCAACAGCCGAAAAATATCAGAGTACTAACAGTGCCATGTTGCGCATGGATGGTGTCCCTGTTTGTACTTTTGGTGTGCATTGCAGAGGCCACATTTGGAGCCCTTTGTTACGGCTTAGAGTTTATTAATAGTAATGAGGCTATTGCTTAGTTGTTAAATAGTGTACTGAGTACTATCTATACTTGAGTCAAGTTCTTTATAAATTTAAAATGACTAAAGTACCTAAAACTAAAAAAAACAAAAAACCATCGTCATCACCAAGTTCTCTAAACCTACCATTTACTAATATTCGTGGTCTTCGAAGTAACTTTTCTTCTGTTGAGTCTTATCTCTTGCAAAGTTCACCAGACCTACTTGCTCTTTGTGAGACTAATTTGAGTTCGGCTGTCCCATCTTGTGATCTTAGTGTTGATGGTTATCTTCCTTTAATTCGTAAAGACTCCAATAATCACATGCTTGGCCTGGGCATCTACATTCGTAAGAACTCACCCATTTGTCGTGAAACTAGGTTTGAATCTACAGACTATTCATTTATGTGCTTTCGTTTAGCACAACTTCACTCTATCGCCTTTCTCTTTGTTCTATATCGCTCTCCTTCATCCCAAGATTGCACTATTCTTGATGTTATTTCTGATCAAATTGACCAAGCCCTCTCTCTTTATCCATCGGCCAATATCGTCGTTGTTGGTGACTTTAATGCCCATCACACCGATTGGCTTGGCTCTAGTGTCAGTGACTCTGCTGGCGTTAAGGCCCTCAACTTTTGCCTTTCTCAATCTCTAACTCAAATAGTCAACTTTCCAACTCATTTTCCAGACAACCCTAATCATTTACCTTCTCTACTCGACTTATGTCTTGTTTTGGATCCTAGTCAGTGCTCAATTTCTCCACATTCACCCTTAGGTACTTCTGATCACGGTTTGATCTCTCTAAAACTATTATCAAATTCTTCTACTTCATCAGAATCCCCCTATCATCGTACTACATACAACTACCTTAAAGCTGACTGGGACTCTTTCCGTGATTTTCTTCGTGATGGCCCTTGGGTAGAAATCTTTCGTCTTCCTGCTGACAAATGTGCTTCTTACATAACTTCGTGGATTCAGGCTGGCATGGAATCTTTTATTCCCTCTCGACGATTCCAGGTCAAGCCTCACTCTTCTCCTTGGTTTTCCTCACATTGCGCTGCAGCAATTTCTAATCGAAACCGTTACTTCCATATCTATCAGCAAAACAATTCTCCAGAAAACAGACATCTGTTCACTATCGCCAGAAACCATTGTAAAAAGGTTTTGTCTGACGCCAAAGCTCACTATTCCCAGGTCATTAAATCTCGTATCTCATCACAAAAATTAGGCTCTCGAGACTTCTGGAGAATCTTTAACAGTATCAATAATAAGGGCAAATCTGTTATTCCTTCTCTCTTGTATGGTTCAGACTTTGTCACCTCACCTAAAGACAAAGCTGAATTGTTTGCTAAGAACTTTTCATCAATATCATCTCTTGATTCCACTAGTTGCGTTTTACCTGACATAGCCGTCAAACAGGTTGATCCCTTGCTTGACATTCGCCTCACTTCAGCTTCTGTATCTAAAGTAATTTCCTGCTTAGACTCTTCAACAGCTTGTGGTCCTGACAACATTCCTGTTGTAGTCTTGCAGAGGTGTTCTCCGGAGCTTTCATCCATACTTTCTAAACTATTTAACAAGTGCTTATCAGAGTCTTGTTTTCCATCATGCTGGAAAGCAGCATCTGTTATCCCTATTTTCAAAAATTCCGGAGAGCGATCTGATTCATCTAACTACCGTCCCATTAGTCTTCTTCCTGTCATAAGCAAGGTTTTTGAATCTTTAATCAACAAACACTTAATCTCTCATCTTGAATCAAATAACTTACTTTCTGATCATCAATATGGATTTCGGTCTTCTCGTTCTACAGCTGACGTTTTTTTTTTACCGTGCATTAGATAGAGGTGGAGAGGTTAAGGCTATCGCTCTTGACATTTCTAAAGCTTTTGATAAAGTTTGGCATGCTGGTCTTCTCCATAAGCTTTCTTCTTATGGTGTAGCTGGTAACGTCTTTAAGATTATTGAGTCCTTTCTTTCCAATCGTAGTATAAAAGTTGTCCTCAATGGACAACACTCTTCTTCACATCCTGTAACTTCAGGGGTTCCTCAAGGTTCAATCCTTGGCCCTATACTCTTTTTAATTTACATTAACGATCTTCCAGATATTCTCACATCTAAGGTGGCATTATTCGCTGACGACACTACCATTTACTCTTGTCATGATAAGAAGCCTACACTCTCTGATTGCTTGGAGGGGGTATCTGAGCTTGAAAAGGATCTCACTTCTGCTACAGCTTGGGGCTCACAGTGGCTGGTGAACTTTAATTCAGGTAAAACTCAATTTTATTCGGCCAATCGTTATCGTAATAATTTAGATCTTCCTATATTTATGAATGGTAATGTACTAGATGAGTCATCTACCATTCATCTTCTAGGATTAACTCTTACTTCTGATCTTTCTTTTAAACCGTATATCAAATCCATTGCAAAATTAGCATCTGCTAAGGTTGCATCTCTTTATCGAGCTCGACACTTTCTTACTCCAGATTCTATTCTCTATCTCTATAAATCTCAAATCCGTCCCTGTATGGAATACTGTTGCCACATCTGGGGCGGATCTTCTAATGATGCTCTTTCTCTTTTAGACAAGGTGCAAAAACGAATTGTAAACATAGTTGGACCTGCTCTGGCAGCCAATCTCCAACCTTTGTCACATCGTCGTAATGTTGCTTCTCTTTCTCTTTTCTACAAATACTATAATGGGCACTGCTCTAAAGAGCTAGCGTCCCTTGTGCCATCTACTAAAATTAATTCTCGTGTTACTCGCCATTCAATTAAGTCTCATCCTTTTTCTGTGACTGTTCCTAAGTGCTTCAAAAACTCTTATTCTTCTAGTTTTTTTCCTCGAACATCAGTTCTTTGGAATTCGCTTCCTTTATCTTGCTTTCCTGATTCATATAATTTGCAATCTTTTAAGTCATCAGTCAATCGTTATCTTGCTCTACAGATTTAGTCTTTTCTCTTCCAGTAACTTCCAACTCTTATAGTGGTTGCTTGCAGCCTTGTTGGATGTGAAGATGTTAAAAAAAAAAAAAAAAAAAAAAATGTTATTAAGTTATAGGACAATACCTCATGCAGGAAAATCGAGAAGTCCATCTGAGATGATGGGTAGGCAGTTAAGATCTCCTCATACTATGAGTTTTGAGAGTGGGTCACCGTTATGGTATCGCAAGAAACCAGAGTCGAAGCCAGAGCCAGCAGCCTTCATTTCTCAAGCTGGCCAAAACATGGCAATCATTATGAGAAATAATTTTGGTACATTGATCCATTTCGACCAATTGAATAGGTGACTAATTGAGACAAATGTGGATGGGGATGAGTGCAGTGTTAACGAGAAACTTTGTTCTATTAACAAAGAGGAACTTGTTACATGTAAAGTGCTTATGCCAGATAAAGAACCACAGAATATCAAAGAATATCGAAGAAGTACTCGATCAACCAGAGGGCAAAAGCCAATATGTTTCAGGGATGTTGTGCCGTAAAAACCGACTACGAGTTACGGACGTTCTGCAAACATCTATTTTATTACGTGGCATTTTATATAGATATATATTATTGTATGCATGTAAAAAAGGGAATATAGAACATTTACTATAGATGCATATTAATATGAATAGGTAGTTTTGCTTTTATTCTACGATACAACAACTACCTCCTCAACAGTCACATAAAACTTTGTCATCTAGGGCCCAGCCTGGATGACAATCCGGGTGCAATTTTGAAAAGACCTTGAGCCAAATATTTTAGTTCCAATAAAAAAATTGTGCTTGGTTGATGAACATCTTATCAAGATGACTTCTGCTTGTCTTTTTGCAGAGTAATGCAGTGTGACACTTAAGTCGTTAATATAAGAGATGTTTACCCTTTCCATTAACCAGACTCTCAAGGCGGAGACAGCAAGTGCAAGGCTTCACAATATAAATAATGAAGAGTTAATGGGAATGTTTAGTGAGGCTAAGAAAGATCAACTAATGCAACAATTAATTATATTTCATGCAAATTAAGATTGAAAAAGAATCAAATTTTAAATTACCTAGATAGCCTAGTTCAATTATATAGAAAAAATGTAGTTATGTGGTTTATTCACGCAGCCCATAAAAAGAAGATAATAAATTGAATAAAGGAAAATAATATATGAACAGAGATTTAAAAAAAAACATACATACAAATGCCAAAAAAAATGGATGAAAAAGAGAAAAAAAGTTAAAGCGACAGCTGTATGAACTTTCTTACAATGAAGTAAAGAATTTATATACATTGTCTTTCAAGCAACTTGATGACTTAGATGATGTAATTTCAGATGGAATTGTTAGGCGAAAAATCTGCCATGAATGGTGCAATACTGCGTATTTGTAGTATGTCATGTATAATGGAAGAGTAGAAAAACCTAAAAAATTAAAACAAGACAAAGTTTACACTATTTGTTACTGGAATAAAGGTAATACTGATACTGAAGCTGTTGACTGCAACATGAAAAATTTACAGCTTGTTGCTGATGTTGTAGCAGGAGAGTCACTTTTTTTCATAAATGTTTTTAGAGAAAAATAAAAGTATTTGACTTGGAATGAACTTTGCACAAGTGTTGTGACAAATATTTTGATAGGCGGCTTTAGCTCACCTTACAAGGTGTCTATCGTTAAAAATGATTATTAAAATGTACTTTTATTATTTACTAAAAGACAAGACGCAGTTATAAATTTGTAGTACACTGTTACACCTATCGTTTGATACCAAGTTATAGGTATTTAGATGAGAACTGACAAAATTATTACAATTTAAGTAAAGAAAAATTGAATTTTGACCACAGTTTCTTCAAGAAATCCATATATCAAAAATTTGTTACTAAAAATCTCATAACCTTTTATAGAATTGTTAGACTTTAATAATTTTTCACCCTTAAGATACTGTATATAAGCCCTTTCCAATGATATAACCTAGCCTTTGATCAATTTAAAATTTTCAATCCACATACCTAGTAAAGGAATAAAGTCATAATCAAGTATAAAAATGGTAAGTATAAGCATTTTTAGAGTAATTTTATAAATTTTATCATCAAATTAGAGTACCCTCCTAAGTTTTTTAGGCCTATGTTTCTATACGATGCTTAATAAGGGATCATCCATAAAGTATGTACGCTGGGAGAGGAGGTCTGCAAATGGCGTTTATGAGATAAAGGGTTAGTAGGTAAAAAATATCATAATATAGGTAAAAAGTATCATAAAATGTTGGGTTAGTAGGTTAAAAGTGTAGGTACTTTTAGGGAGGTAGAGAGGGGGGTGGGGGTGGTTATCAAAAAAAAAGCGTACGTACTTTATGGACGACCCCTAAGCATAAAATTCTCTATCAAAATCAATCATAAAATGCTAGGTAAATGAAAAAGCATAAATTTTTTTTTAAAGTGGATTTAGATGAGCACATAACTACAATATTTTGATCACCTTAATTTTGAATAATCTAGATCCTTTTTTAGACTTATTATAACATTTAGGCTTTTTAAGCGCTTTCTAGTTATAATAAAAATTAGAAGAATAGAAAAAAATATTCATTTTTTAAAACAGTTAAAACAAAATTTCCTAATAATGCAACAATGATTTATTTTAGTTTTTGAAATATATATATTTTAAACATCTCATCTTTATATATTTATTACCTTTTGTACACACCAGTATCATAATTATGAGCTTGTTTTATTTCTTCAGTATTATCTGTAAGGTTTTCTTGTAATATACCAACAACATTTTGAAGCATTTCATGTTGCTCAGTAAAAGATGACGACCTTTCTTGTGAAGATTTTCCTCCCATTAAAACAGCTTCTACTTTTTCTGGTGTATGCAAAGTAATCAGATTATCTCCATAAACACTCAATCTAGATTTATTTTTATAATTACTCTCAGAAAATTCATAACCACTCTTGTTTTGTAATTCATTTAATGAAACTGACGATACATTTTTATTCGAAAGAGGAGGGCTAAATAAGTCTTTACTGTTACTTTGAAGCATATTGTAATATACTTAAATTATTTATGAGACTTTTTTCTTAAAACAATTCTGAAAATCCATCTGCTTAGCGCATTACTTAACAATTAAAACAAAATGAAATTCAAACTCGTAACATTTTGTGATAAACATTCGCTTAATGAGCAAACGAACTAAATATGTTTAAAATAAAAATAGTTGTAGCTGAATTCCCTGATGGCCTTTGAAAATCCGTCAAAATATAAAAATAAGTTATACACCAAAACAACTGTTTTGAAAAAATTTATTGCGAGTCAATTACTTTTATTTGAATGTTTTTATCAACTATTTGAAATATTGTATAAAAATTAATTCAAAAAATAAAGAGTTACATCCATAACAGAAGTTTTTATTTAATTATAATGAATGATATTATTCTTAAAACCGTAAAATCTTTTAAGTTCGGTCACTATGTTACTTCGGTCATTTGAGGAAAACAGCGTACAAAAGCGTGCCAAACTCAAATTTTATAAACTTTTTTTTCTCGCATAATATTTGTTATTACTTCATAAATATGAATCTATATTTAAAAAAAATAATGTTTATTTTCAACCTGCTGAAACAATTCTAGTCTAAAACAAGTCTAAAATAAGCAAAGTATTAAATTAAATGATCAAACTTAACCTTAGTATTATTAAGAATCTGAAAATTAGTTATATTTACAAAAAAAAAAAATTTAATAATTTTCAAATATTGCCAACTTCTTATTTTTAAATTAGTGAAATTTTGAAATAAACAATTAAGGAGACGTTAATGTAAATCATTCATGGATAAATGGATAAACAACTAGGGAGACGTTAATGTAAATTTAGGCTTTTTATAATAATACTCACTTTAATATTTTAATTGAATTAAGAATTTGTTTACATTTTCAAAATTAACCTGTTTTAAAATAAAATTTACTGGTAAATTTATAAACTGATATGAACTAATTACAAAACAATAATATAAATTGCAAAGCACTGAAATAGTTCTTTTGCAAGCTAATTTCTTCTTTCTCTTATCTAGATTGCAAATCATATCCTTTCTATCTAATGCAAGGAGTGAGACAGACATCTATTCTCTCGCCTCACTTGTATAACATTTATACTCAAAACCTACTAAAAACTTTACAAAATGAAAGCGTCGTAGGTACATCAATCAATGGAAACTATACGGGTGTTGTAGCAAATGCTGATGACAATATACTCCTTAGCTTCACCCTCTCTGGCCTACAAAAGCTAGTTAATATATGTAATATGTACACACACAAAAACTGCATAAAATTGAATGCTGACAAAACCGAGTTCCTGCTCACCGGAAAAAAGCCAATTAAAAACTGTTCAATAACTCTATAACTCGATTAAAGCCAATTAAAAACTGCACAATAACTCTAGCTCGATCACATTACGCAAAGTCGGTTATCGATTTTTTAAAATTGAAAAAAATCAAAGTTGTACCCAAAGATATAAACCCATCTAACGTTCCAGAAGCAAGAGCAATCGAAAACTTTTGAGGTGATTTAAAACGGCTAGTGTGCGAGAATAATTGGAAAACTGAAAATTAGGAAAAGCTTGAAGCAAGAATTAGATATTGCTAATAAAGAAATTTTCCTTACTCAAATAAACATCTTTCAAAAAAACTTTATAATATTGCTAAATATGGTATTTGAAATAATTATTTTAGTATATATATAAACTACATATACTAACATATTGACAGTTGAAATATTAAATAATAAAACTTATTAGTCCTTAAAATATTAATTTTTAAATTTGTGTCGAAATTTTATTTATGAATTATTTTATTTTTATGGTGTTACGTCATTATGACATTGTCACCTATAGCACGGATAGCTTATGGTTTGAGAGCTATGGACGAAATTATAAGTAAAAGGAAAGCAACTAAAACATTTGGCTTCAAAAGATCAACATTCATCAACAGAAGTAATAGGAAGCATATTTAAAAAAATGGTAAACCAACTAAATTAAGCGATAGTATCAAGGGCATTTTAGTAAATACTTTAATATTAATAAATGATATTGGTTTTAGTTTGACTAGACTTAAAACACTGTGTGTTGTTAATAACTACTTGGTTTATTCAAATCAAACGTGCTTTGATAGCAGCGAAGTTACTCTTGCATGATATAAATCATATATTAGAAGTTAATGTGATAAGCTATCGCTCAGAACTTCAAATAATATACTGTCTAACCATGATATGTAATATGCTTCTGTTTTAGAATAAATGCTCAATGTTCTGAATGATAGTGCGCGTCTCATTGAAAGTTTCATTATGATTTCTGAAAAAGCTTTGATAGAACTTAAAAACAAGCAAATAATTTCACAAAATAAGAAGAACGAAATTTAAGCTAAAAAGGTTTTGCGTATAAAAACGATACAAGAGGTTAATTCAATTAGGGGTCGTCCATATAACTTGTACGCGTTTTTTTTTGTCAAAACCCCTCCCCCGCATTTTGCAATACCATTTTGCAATATATAAAAAATAATATCGAGTGTTTTGATCATCTCAAAAATATTCTTTATAAAGTTTATAAATCATCTGTCTACTAAGGAGTTTTTCCTGATTGTCTAAAAACTGCAAAAGTTATTCCAATTTTGAAAGAAGGAGACTGTTGCAATATCAGTAACTATCGCCCTATATCTATCCTTTCTACCTTTTTAAAAATCTTAGAGCGTATTATCTACAATAGAGTATACAATTATTTTGTCTCCAATAATTTTTTTTATAATAGTCAATTTGGTTTCAAAAAAATAATTTTACCGAACATGCAATCATCCAATTTGTACGCGAAATCTTAAATTCCTTGCAAAGATCCCAATTTACATTAGGTGTTTATATTGACTTATCGAAGGCTTTTGATACTGTCGACCATGAAATCCTGCTTGAAAAACTAAAAAACGACGGATTAAACTATATAACTATAAAATGGCTTCCTAGTTACTTATCAAACCGCAAACAATTTGTTTTTATTAATAACTATAACCAAAGCCATCTACAAAATCCTGTGGTGTTCCCCAAGGTTCTATCTTGGGGCCCTCTTTGTTATTAAACTATATAAAATGACTTAAATAAAGCCTCAAACTTAATGAGTATCATGTTTGCCGACGACACCAATTTATTCCTGACAAATTATGACATATCCAAACTCTTTTCTACAATTAATGATGAACCTAAAAACATACCTGCTTAGTTTAAATGTAACAAACTAACTCTTAACATTAATAAAACCAAATGGGTTCTTTTCCATTCACTCTCTAAAAAACGCTATTTACCCTAAAATTTGCCCAAAATATTTATTGATAAATTTGAAATAAAAAGAGATTTTGTTGCTAAATTTTTAGATGTGGTTCTCGACGAGAACATTACATAGAAACCGCATAGAGAATATATTTGCTCAAAAATATCTAAAAGTAACGGAGTCTTATAAAAATCCAGATCATATTTAAGCAAAAAAGCCTTATCCCAACTCTATTACTCATTTATTCACACCTAAATTAATTATGCCAACATAGCGTGGGAAAGCACCGAAAAGAGTAAGCTAAAATGCCTTTTTTGCCGTCAGAAGCATGCGATCCATGGCCCTCTGTATTAACAGGCCTCGTAAACGCGTAAATCGGAGCCTGGAGCTGGGGGCCATTGAACTTACAAAAACTCTGTTTTTTTTTATAAAAAGTTTAAAAGTCTCTTCAGTAATCTATCATAAATTCAATTGAGACTGATTCACCTTCAGATGCTGTTTCTGTTTCACTATCATATTGTACAGAAATAGATTTTCCCGGTTCAATTTTAAGTCTTTTTTTGGATATATTTTTTTATTCTTATTTTAATTTGTGTAACATCTTTTTTATCACCACCTTCATTTTTTTTCTCATTTAATATGTCTAAAAGTCTCTGGTCTAAAGCTTTACAAGGACTCAAGGTGTTTTCACTTGGTAATTTGATAAACACTGCATTAGGATTAAATGGCACCAAACCACAAGCTCTAAATCCACTTATTAAATTTTTTCTGGAACATTCATTAATAGATATTATTAAATCATTCAGCAACTTAGAGAAATCTTCTTTTGCTAATGTTGCAAACTTTTTTCCACGAGAAGTAAGTTTCGAATCCAGAAGTATACTTCTCCAAGCTTTTTTTAATGGTGCAAAGAATGCAACATCAAGAGGTTGAGGTAAATGGGTTGAATTGGGCAGAAGGCATATGAGTCTAATGTTATGTTTTTTACAAGAATGAATAACTTTATGACTTAAATGGGAAGAGAGATTGTCACTTATTGATAATTTATTCCCAGTTTGTTTCTTAACGCATGGCAATGAATGAAATGTTTGAAAAAACCAATCCTCAAAAGTAACTTCATCAAACTACCCAGATTGGGTTCTGTTAAAGTTAGAATTTTTTGGACCATGTTTTATCCATAAATCATATAAATGTGTGCTTTTAAAAACTGTGTATAGTGGAAAAATTTCTCCGACACCATTTCCACAAAACATTACTGAGAAATAAGCCTTATTGCTATTCATTATTCTCTCAGGATACTTAGTTCCACGTTTCATAACATCTTTTTTATTTCAAGAATCGTTACGCAAATTTGTTTGATCATAATTCTAAATATTGCAAGGTGGAGTTCCTTCAAGCTCAAGTCTAATATTATAAAAATAAATTTTTAATTGTTCTTTATTTATAGCAGCACGTTTTCTTTTAATACTTGATGCAATTCTATGAGTTAACTGTGAACAATTCATAAAACTTGAGACCCAATCATCACCAGAAAATACTTTTACAGTACCATTTTGAAATTTTAAATAACCAGCTACTAACATTTTAACATCAAGTTTATTTAATGGAAATCCCCGATCTCACATAACCTTGAATATTGATGAAAATAACTGCTCCTCATCATAAGTAAATATGGTTGGTGCACCAATGCATTTTTTATGCTTTGACTTTATTTTATTATGTATAGTGCTTCTTGGTATACTAAACCTTTTTGAGGCTTGACGAACAGACATACCTTCATAAATTGCACCCATTCACTCTTTCAAAAGAATGGTATTAGAACAAGTGTTGTATACACTTTTTCCAACAATATGCTTGATATATTTACGAGGCATTATGCTTTAAACAAAAGTAAATATAAACAACACAAGCAAACTGCAATGTAGTAAATTATTAAACTATTATATAATTTTATTAAACTGCAATTAAATTTATATCTAAGAGTCTATAAATTTTAATTTTGTTATAAAGTTAATAAAATTATGATTAAGCAACAACAACAACAAATAGTTTAACAAGAAAATATACTTTTTTTAAAATCATAAAATACATTCAAAACTGTTTTTCAAAATAAATTATTTGGACAACATGCTTCAAAAAAATATTTTATTTATAATAAATAACGGTCAGACTACTTTAAAATGAATATTATTTACTTGGTTAAATTTAACTAGGATGAGCTATCTTTTCTTATTTAATGACATGGCAGAAACTTACAAAGTATTTTATCTATCAACACCTGCGTCTACTTGAAATAAAAAGCGATTACATTTAAAATTAAGAAGTGAAACTCAATAATTTTTAGACTAATATTTTCATAAAAAAAAAATCAGGGTTGCATGGTTTTAACCAAATGGTTTAAACCAATTTAAAAAATGTTGGTTTAAACCAAACTACTGTTTTTTAAAAAAGATTTGAACTTACAACAGGAAACTAAGATTATGTTCACAAATACATCTTCAATATAGATATATTTTTTTAAATTCATGATTTTTTTTTTAATTTTTTTTTTAATTTATCAATATGCTTCATCCAGGATACACTCTACCTAATAGTAGCCATGTCTTTAGATGGCTGGAGTAATGTACATAATGAACCTATAGTTTGTATCTCTGTAGTTACAGATAAAATCAACATTTAGAAACAATCAATACTTCTGGTCATTCACATACTGGTGAATATCTTACACCATTAGCAAGAGAAGCAATAGATTTTTTAAGACGCAAATTTGGATGCACAGTAAAAAGCTTTGTGACTGACAATGCAGCTAATATGAAATCAATGAGACAAGTATTGTCATCTGAAAGAGATATTATCATAACAATGAGTGTGCTGCTCATATTTTGAATCTTTTAGCAAATGATTTTAATATTGAAAATGTGAGCAAGCATGTTACACAAAAAATAAAATATATAAGAAATAATTATCAAGCTGGAGTTATAAATTAAGGAGATTTATATGACTGGATTTATAAACTAAGCGGAGAAACAAACTTGTCACTTCCTACTGAAACTCGCTGGAATTCTGTATGTGATTCACTTGAAAAATATGTCAACAACTGGAGCATTATTTTCACAATGTTTAAAAAAAATAAAGATTTTGATCCCATGATTGGTAAAAAAGTAAGTGATATGCAGATAAAGCAAAACACAGAAGATTTATTGAAAATATTGAAATCAATTGCTGTAGCTCTAGATAAGTTGCAAAGAAATCAAACAAAAATAAGACTTGAAGTGTTTAAAGATTTAATGAACAGTTTATCATTTTTATCAAACGAAAAAAATAAATAAAGATAAAGAGTTCAAGAATTTGTTACCAATATTATTCAAATTAAAAGCCAAATCTACTATAACATAATAGAGATTGAAGGTTTATCAAATGCACCAGCTTCTAGTGCTGGAATTAAAAGAATTTTTTCAACTTTTGGTCTTGTTCATTTTAAGTTAAGAAACCAATTAGGGGTAGAAAAAGCAGCAAAGCTTGTAATTATATATAGAACATTAAACAATGATATATTAAATAATTTTGATGAAATATAACATAAATATAATATTGATATATAAATATAATATTGATATAAAAAATATAAAATTGATAAAGAATATAGTTTACTCAAATAAAATACGTTATGCTTTTTTTAATTTAAAAGGATAACTAAATACCGCATTTTTTAGTAAAAACCTAATCTAAACCAAAAAAACCATGGTTTTTTTGGTTTTTTTAAAAAAACCTATGGTTTTTTTTTTTTAAAAAGTAAAAAGTTTTTTTGCAACCCTGAAAAAAATAATAATCTGAAAAAAAAAGTTAGCCTGAAGTTTTTTTATATCATAAATTTAATTGTTATAATTTTTTAGCTGTTGTGCCGTTAAACTGAATATGGCAATAAAGTTTACAAAATTTCCTCTGGCTGAACTTTTCAATGAAAAAACAATATGTGTGCCATGAATGTTATCTGTTTTTCATGGCGGATCAATGAAAGTTTGGTGCACTTTTAAAATCACGCTTTTAAAAGTAACTGAAAGCAGCTAAAAATAAAAATTTTTATTTTATTTTGGTAATTGTCTTAATTACAATATTTTTTTTGTTTTATTTACAATATTGTCTTTGTTTTTTATCTAAACGGCTATATTTGACTCTAATATAGTAAATGTTGATTGTTTAATATGATTTCATCTCTTTTTTATATTTTTTTGACAGTTATGAGACTGCTTTAGAACAGAACTATCTGTGCCTCCAGCTTAAAAGGCTGCAGGTTACAAAAAAAGTGACACTCATGAGATTGCCTATCAGTTTCTTAAAGATTGAAAAAATCTTTTGTGTTTTAGGGTTAAGTGTTTTCATCAGAGCTTTCCTTGACCATCTCCCCATTCGGAAATTTTTGTGATTTGCCTTTACTTTCAACAGACGAAGTACTGCGCCAGTATTGGCTGTCCAATAGTTGGCTGGCCTGCGCAGACAAAGTACTGATTAAAATGTTAGACATTACTGCGCCAGTGCTAAAAACTAGTACGGAAAGTAATCCCTTAGTCCACCCTTACGGAAATATTCCATGGAAAACCCATGGAATTCCATGAGTAAACCATGGTTTTCCCATGGAAAACGGGAATTCTATGGAATTTCCATGGGTAAATTTCATGAAAATTGAAATCCTATGGAATTTCCATGGGTGAACCATGTTTTTTTTTTCATAGCTTAAGCTGCGCCATGGTTGTTACAAATGCGCTTTTAAAGATGGCGTCATAGCTCGTAGAGTTATGATTATTTTTAACTTTAGAAAACAATACTTACTGCATTCTTCTGTTTTTCTGTGTTTAATAAGGCTATGAATTATATGTTTTTTATAATGCATTACATTTATATGATTTAAACTAAACATACAGACATAAACAACTAGATATATTTATCATATTATAATGCATTATAAAATGGATTACTTTTAATTATATTTAATTATATATCATTTATGCATATACTTATTTTAACTGTTTCCAGTAGCTTTGCTTACTTTGCATAACTTGCAATAGTATAGCAAGTATGTCAAGTAAACCAGTTTGAATTTTAATGCCTACTTGGCAAATTATTTGCCAAATAATTATTATTTGGTTTACAACAAATAAATGTTTAGTTTTAATCTACATTAAATAACTAGTGTATTAATGTACATAGTGTAATTTAATGTACATTCAAACTAGTATAATTATTATTATAAAACTTATCAAACGTATTAAAGAAACTTATCTAAAATATTATTATACAAGCAGTATATTAGATAAGATTAGATAACTAAGATAATAAGATTAGATAACTAATGTACAAAAGATAACTAGTGTGATCTTTTTTATTTTTTTTTATAATAGCCTTAGATTACATAAAAATGCTTGAAGTTTATTGTATCGTAAATGTTCATTAAGTATTAAAAAACATTTTTTTATGATAAATGTTCTATTCAATTTTAGTTCTGTTAAGTTGTTTTTGTCTTTTTGTTGTAGTTTTTTCTTTAGAATTATTAGAATATGTAAATAATGTAATATAAATAATGTTTATAAATTCTTTTATATTTACTTTATTATTTTATTTAAATTACTACATTATAAGCCAACAGGTTTGACTGGCAATATAAATAATGTTGTTCATCGTTTATATTGTTTATAACATCGTCAGTTTTTATATGCATTTAATATTTTTAAAAATAGTTCAAAAGCTGTCAAAATAAAATGGTGAATTGAGTTTAATCCAGAAAAGATATAAACGTAATCTTTGGGATTCAACTTGTATGGATGTTCCAAGAACCACTTAGTTGGAGAAGGAAAACTGTGGTAATATTTTATAAGTATCAGTAAGGGAATTTACTTAATGCACAAGATTTTACTTCATAGTTAAATATAAGCATATAAAAGCAATGTTTATAAATAATACACTATTATTTATTATAATACAATTATTTTTATTTGTTTATATTTAACTGATGTAAAGTGCTCGTCTTTAGTTAAAATAAATTAATTTATGCACACACTTTGATATTTACTATGCTTTTACATTACTATACTTTATAAATTACATATTTGTTATGTTTTAAATAGTGAAGTAAAAATATAATAAATTTTTGAATTTAATGGTATGTGCGTAAGTTCTTTTATTTTAACTTTATCATTTTATTTAAATTACTGCATTATAAGCAGGTAAGTTTGACTGACAATATAAATAATGTTGTACATCATGCAGACAGCTCAGACAAAGAAGTAAGTTTTTACTTAAAATTACAATTTATAAGTTATACTTTATTTGTTGCTGCCTTATTCTATACAAATGTTACTAACATGCAGGTAAAATTTATATATGTGTATAAATCTTTTCATTTTAACCTTATCATTTCATTTAAATATAAATTTTTAATTTATTTATTTAGCCGTTCATTAACAAGTCCTGTGCTTTATAATATATTAAAAAATGGAAGGACGTGAAGAAAACAGGTTTGTAAATGATGTTGTACATCATGCAGATAGCTCAGAAGAAGAAGTAAGTTTTTTTTTTTAATTACAAAAGTAAATATATAATATAATATTTGTTGCTGCCTTGTTCTATATAAATGTTTCTAACATGCAGGTAACATTTATATATGTATTAGTTTGAATAAATCATTTTAATAAAGTTACATTATAGGCAGGAATGTTTGACTGGAAATATAAACGATGTTGTACATAATGCAGATAGCTTAGGCAAAAAAGAGGTAACAATCTAATAATTTGTATTTATAAATAATGATATATTCATTGCTACTTTTTTCTATATGTTACCTAACATTTGGCAACATTCATAATTGTGTATAATGCCTAATTACAAAGTAAGTTATAATAGATAATAATTATAAGTAAAATGAATTAGTAAATAAAGAAAACTAGTTAGAATGTATATAATAGTTGTATGATGTATTGTCTAGATTGGTGAAATGGAGAATGAGACTAACTAGGGTGAAAAAAAATGAATATTAATATGTGAATGGTACTTTGTTTAACATCTACCTGTTTCTACAGATACAGTACAGACGCATTTATAAATGGGCTTGATGTTTTTTTGAATTAAATATGTTGTATTGATGGTTCTTTTTAACTTGTTAAAACTTGAAGTTTATATCAAATTTATATATACTATTTTTATCAAATAGTTAATATAAAATAATAAACATGTAAATTGTTTTATTTTCTGTAAAAATTGTTTTCTTGATAAATTTCAATTGTTTATCACTATATATATATCACTTATAGTATTATATTACTTGTAATTTTTTGTTTTATTTATTTTCAGTATGTTATACATATGCGTGCATTAAATATTGTGGGAAGTCAAGTTTTGATGTTTTAGGTGCATTATAGCTATTATTTTTCAAAGATTTGTAGGATTTAACAAGATTTAAATTTTATTTTGTTTATTGATTTTATTTGGAGAAAGCGATCTCATAGATTAAGAGAACTCAATAATAGTGGGATAAAATTTGCTTTTATGATTTAATATGACAATTCAAATAATATTAGATAAAAAAACTTGAAAACAAATCATGCTTTTTTACCATGAAAAATCCATAAGTTTTCCTTGGAAAGGTGTTCCTAATACCTATGGAAATTCCATGGTTTTTCCATGGATGGAAAATCATTGAATATCCATGGTATTTGGAACACTTTTCCATGAAAAACTTAAAGATTTTTCATGGGAAATTCATGTGTTTCCCATGAAAACTCATGGTTTTTCCATGGAAAACTCATGGTTTTTCCATGGAAAACTCATGGTTTTTCCATGGAAAACTCATGGTTTTTCCATGGAAAACTCATGGTTTTTCCATGGAAAACTCATGGTTTTTCCATTGAAAACTCATGGTTTTTCCATGGAAAACTCATGGCTTTTTCATGGGAACTTGTTCCAAATACCCATGGTTTTTCCATGGTTTTTTTTTCTAAAATTCCCATGGGAAATTTTCGTACGGGCAGTGCTGGCGCAATACCGAATACCGGGCCTCGAAAAAAGATGTGCCAGAATAATCATACTCTAGCACATGTCTTAATTAATATTCTAGCACTCAGAAAAAAAATGTGCCAGAATATTCATATTCTAGCACATGTCTTAATTAATATTCTAGCATATGTGCCTCGAAAAAACATGTGCCAGAATATTAATGTTCTAGCACATGCGTCTTTTACGACATTTAACTATCGTTATCATAAAACAGTATAATTCACTTGCATTCACGATTGAGGTCTGCAGCTATTTCTCATTAACAACTATTATTCATTAAAAACTGGTGTAGGTTATTAGTTTTTTCATCTTTGTCTTGGTAAATTGTGAGTCAAAATATATATATGTATATATATATATATATATTTCTTTTTCAGAGCAATTACAAAGAACTAAAGTGCTTTTAAGTTACTTTAAATCACTTTAATCAAATAAATTTTTTTTGAATATATTGATTGATTTATTTTACTTAATTTTGATAAGAAGATTTATATAATATAAAAAGTATGGTAAACCAGATCTTTTTTATTACTTTTGCCTGGAACCCAATACAGTGATCCCAATAAGAAAAATGACGTCGGAACAACGTTGTTCTAACGTCTTTCGTATCGTTGGAAAGACGTTGGCATGGTGTTATAAATGAAACACCGAAAAAACGTCATTTTACTAACGTTATTACAACGATGTAAAATGACGTGGTGACAACGTTACATTTTAGCTAAATGACGTCGGAAAGACGTTAGAGCAAAGTTAAATTTGAAGAAAAAAGACGTTATAAGGACGTTAGGCTAACGTTATATTTTAGCTAAAATGACGTTGAGCCAACGTCTTTTCTATCGTTTTTTACACGTTGGAATAATGGCATATATGAAACGTAGGTCAACGTTATATTAACAATGTTGCGAAACGTTGTAAGAAAAACGCCCTCCAAATGATAGTTTTTCTATCATTTTTGATGTTATTTCTACACTGCAAAAAACAATAAAGGACAATTTTGCACTGTATAACTTTGCGCTGTCAAGCAATATTTCTTCTTATTTATTTAGGTCATACACGATTATTATACTAGTCCGGGCAAATAATTGAATACGGAAATTAAAAGACTCAAAATAAATAAACATTGCATCACTTCTATTCCAAAATTTTAAAATTATATACAATAACTTAGAATGAAACTAGTTTGATTTTTACTTTCTTTGCAAATTTCAATCATATCTCAAATAATTCGCGTATTCTTTGTTTGACACTAAAAGACAAATATATATGAAGAAACATAAAGTTACAAACAAATCCAATTAAAAGCATTTTTAAGAACTAAATAAAAAACATTCGGAATAAACAAATAGAAATACCACAAATACCAGAAATTGCGATAACTTTCTATTTGATGCTAACTTGAGTTTTTCTGTTTTCGAAAGATTATCGACTGCAAATCGTTATCTGAAATAGAATAAACAATACCTCAATAAAATGCAAAACTAATGAAATTGCCTCCAAAATAATTTTAATAGAATAAATAAACAAAATTAATTTAAAACACACAATCATGAAATAATGGAAAAAAAAAATGTCTAGTTTTACCCTCAAAATATATAAAATATCTTTGAGTTCAGATTTCTGGAAAGTTATTTTTTAACATGTGTTATTTTGGCCATATATTTTTTTTATAACATGAATTGCATGGTAAATAAAGAAACTGAAATGGTACATTTTCACTAAGCAAAGAATCAATGATAATGATTACTTTGTTAGGTGTTTTTTCTTCCAATCCGAACTACTTATATTTCACTTAAACCCTTGACCATTTGAGCAAGTGGCATCTTCTTACCAAAAGCCAATAATTTTTTAAATAAAAAGGCAAACATATCAAGAAGCAATCATTCAGAAAACTATAAAAAATGAATAAGGTTATGTAAATTGTATGTTATGAATGTTGGACCATAATAATCCACAGCCTTAATAATCCTGTCATACAAACCAATTTAATAGCATCAATGCATAACCAATGCATTGATTCTGCTAATTTAATTTGTATCTTCAGTGCATAGAGACCAGTATACAAAAGAAATTAACTGTATAACCTTTTATTTTTTAAAACTCCGCCTGTGATCTAGACTTTCTGTTTTTAACAAAATCAGATGGTTTTTTACCATTGGTTAATTTTGACTTGCATTTTGAACTTTTATTCCACACATTTGCTTCAGCTTTAACACTTTTTACAAATGGCAAATTATATTTTTTATAAATAATAAAAGTCATGAGACTTTTCAGAAATATAATTAATTTGAACATATGACAAATCACATACCTCTGGCTTCGTTTTTTCAAAATATCAATAATTGACGGACAATCCCAAAACAAACTATATAATATAAACTAGATGATATATTATATAAACTAGATGTCAAACTTGCGCTCCTTTATTAAACAAAAAATGATATCGCTTTTTTTGCTTGAAAATATAATTTGCCATTTGTAAAAAGTGTTAAAGCTGAAGCAAATGTGTGGAATAAAAGTTCAAAATGCGAGTCAAAATTAACCTATAAATTAAAGATAATTCAAAAACATGTTATAATAAATAAAAAGTACTTATCAAGGTTTATTTAAGGTTTATTTCTATTTTAAATTTTAATACCTTTTTAATCGAAAATAAATTTAGAAATCATAAATTATTACTTTACAAGTACTCTAATTTCCTCTTAACACTTTTACATATAAAGATTACATATATAGATTTAAAATATATTATTATATTTTTATAAAATATCAATATATTTTTATATATTACATATATAAAAATATATTTACTTTATATATAAAAAAATAGTTAAATAGTATTTGTTTACAAATTTAATCCGCCATTTGTAAAAAGGACAAAAGCGGCTTCACTTTTTGGATTGAAGTAAGACAACTAGTTTATATAAAATATTATTGGTTAATACACATGTGATCATTATGGAGCATACTTTTAATATCAATGGCTAGATGTGAAAACCAAGATAAATGTAATTACAATAATTTTTCAGTATTCACATGATTAGGTGTTTTAGTAACATTTATTTCCTATGCCCATGTTGCTGCATTCAGACAAGCAAATTATATAATGAAAAATGTGCAACTAAATGTTTAACTGGCCATTGAACAAGGTCAAAAATTAAAAATCAGGACAAATATCAAAGGATTTACTAAATGAGCACTTTTTATAGAGAGTTTAGTAAAATATAACATAGAATCACTTTCAAAAATATAAAAACTATTGGAATAGGCTTAAAGAAAAAATCACTGATTAAACTTCAATAATTATCATTTTCTAATAAACTGTTTATCAAACATTTAGCCTTTCACAATATAATTGATCTTGATATCATCATAAATTTATATTTGTTTATCTGTATGCACAAATATATAAACTTATATATATTTTTATATAAAAATGTGTGTATATATATATATATATATATATATATATATATATATATATATATATATATATATATATATATATATATATATATATATATATATATATATATATATATATATATATATATATATATATATATATATATATTTACAGTCGTGGCCAAAAGTTTAGAATCACATGTGAACTTTTCATTTTTTTGTGTTTTTGTCGAACCTTGGTCAGAAATATTAATTCTATTTAGTTGTCTTTGTTCTGGTATTTAGTTAAACCATTTGTGGTAGCTAAGCAGCAGTTTTAATTACATTTTTTGATCATTTTAATGGGAAAAAAGAAGGAATTATCAGAAGTTATTAGAGGTCAAATTCTTATATTAGCTCAACAAAAAAATTCAACTAGAGATATTGCAAAAATTGTAAATGTATCACAAACTTGTGTTAGTAAGACATTAAGTAGAATTCGACAATGTGGAACATTTTCGTCACATGGGAGAAGTGGCAGACCAAAAAAAGTGACTGAAAGGTTGACAAGACGCATCAAGTTTATTGTGGAGAATAATCCCAAGCTGTCATCATATGGGATTCTAGATGATTTGAGTCCTGGAAATGCTGAAGCAAGTCTACCAAGCACAAGAACGATCAGACGTGTGCTGCAGATTGATCTGAAGCATCCTGCTTGACGACCTGCCAAGAAACCAGCCTTGAATGATACTCAACGCTAGAGGAGGTTGGACTTCTGCAAAAAGCACGAACATTGAAAGGAGAAGGACTGGGAGAAAGTAATGTTTTCTGATGAAAGCACATTTGAACAATTTGGGACATCATGTAATTATGTTAGAAGACCACAAGGATCCAGGTATGTTCAGAAGTACACTGTGCCTACTGTAAAACATCCACCGTCAATAATGGTGTGGGGTTGCTTCTCAGCTCGATTTCGCGGCCAGTTACATTTTGTACCAAAGGGGCAGAGAGTAAATTCCCAGATTTATTAGGGAATTCTACAAGAAAAGCTGCTCCCAAGCATGGAGTCACATAGAACAACCATATTTCAGCAAGACAATGCTCCATGCCACACTTCCAAGGTGATGTAGCCTTCTTCAAGAAAAACAAGGTATCCGTTCTCGACTGGCCGGGTAACAGCCCACAGAATATTGAAGATTTACAGAAGAAGCTAGTGGAAGTTTGGACAAAAGAGATAACACCAGAACTGTTCAAAAAACTTGTTTGGAGCATGCCACGTCGAATTGCGGCTGTATTAAAGAACCGCGGTTATCCTACCAAATATTAAATTTTTGCAACTTTTTATATTGTAAGATTTGTTCAACATTGTAGGTGCTATACACTCTAGTCTAATATGCAGTATTATATGAATTGGTGCTATACTATCTTTATTTGTATGCAATAAATTAGAAAAAACATGGTTTTTGTTGAAAAATATTGGGCGATTCCAAACTTTTGGCCACGACTGTGTATATATATACTAAATATAATTTCCGTGGTCAGTATATATATACTGACCACGGAAATTATATTTAGTTGCGTAAAACTGGCCAGGTTTTTTAGTCGTTTTGAGAACATTTAAGTTTTTGAACGAAACAAAAAAATTTTTGTTTTACGGACATACATGGAAACATAAAAAACTTGAATGTTCTCAAAACATCTTTGTGCGAAAGAATAAAAAGAATGTTTGCAAACACTAAAAACCCGCCAAATTAACGAACAAACTAATTCTATTGGTTCAAAAAGTACGCTGATTAAGTGAAATAAAGTTCTAGAGTATTCTGTTAAATTGTTTTAGAAATTGTATTATTCATGATTTGTTACGTTTTGAGATTTTTAGCATTGTTTTAAGAATTTATATTATTTGTTTACGAAAATAAATGTTTTAAATATATATTAGTTAAATTGTTAAAATTTTCAAAGTTTATTATAAATCATAGATTTTATTAGTATATTCTTATTTTTTATTTTAAAAGAGATTGTATTCTTTAAGTAAATGTAATTTTGTGTATTTATTTTTGATCGTAATGTATCTTTTAAAGCAATTTTTATGATTTAAACAAAGACTTACAAAAATAATTGTGTTTTTAATGAAGTTTTAATCGTTAAAGTTAATAAAACTAATTATGTAACAAACATATAAGAAGTTTCTGGTTACTAAACACAAACAACGCATACAAAGTAACTCGCGGATGAACAAGCATCGCGCCAGAGGTCACGACAGAACACAAATATATATAGCAAATAATTAGATATAAAGAAAAATTTCTAGATATTGATTTACTAACTCTAATTATTTTTGCTTAAGTTGCCATTCTTAAAACTCGTTATACTTTTTTCTGCTTTAAACACTAATTAAAATTTAAAAGCCCACTCACTAAACATCATCAGCGATATTGTGAAGCAGTTTCGCTTCCTGGTCATTAAGTATTTTAAACCTTTTTAGTTGATTTCTATCTTGATAATTTAATTCTTATAGTAATTCAATGATCTAATTATTTCATTTGTTTATCTTACTAAGAAGAATCGCTTTAAATATGTTAAACTTTTCAAACAACGCGAAACATAAAATAGGTATTGAAAAAATTAACTTTTTTATTTATAAAATAAATTAAGCTTAAGTAAAACTAAAACTTGCAAACTTAGTTAAATAAAGAATATTTGTTTTCCTTTTAATATCTTTTAAGTTGACGGTTGTATGTTTCTATAAAAAGTTGATGTTTCTATAAAAAACATTGCTTAATTTTATAAAAAAAATTATAAAAGAGCGATGTTTCGAAAATATTTGATTTAAATGTAATTTATTTAGCTTTAAATTTTTTCGCGTTTAAAGATATTTTATTTGCCTACTTTTTTTTTTTTGTAATTGTCTCTCGTCGGTCCAATTAATCGTCGCTTTTTTTTTTTTTGCTTTATAAAATGTTCTCAAAACGACTAAAAAATCTGGCCAGCTTTTCGCAACTAAATATTATTTACGTGGTCAGCAATCGAGAGCGATCGCTCCCCGCTTCCCGACCAAGCCTGATATATATATATATATATATATATATATATATATATATATATATATATACATATATATATATATATATATACATATATACATATATATATATATATATATATATTGATATCATATATATATATATACATATATATATACATATATATATATATATATATATATATATATATATATATATATATATATATATATATATATATACATATATATATATATATATATATATATATATATATATATATATACATACATATATATATTTATGCATATATATACATACATACATACATATATATATATATATATATATATATATATATATATATATATATATATATATATATATATATATATATATATATATATTGATATCATATATATTTATACATATATATATATATATATATATATATATATATATATATATATATATATATATATATATATATATATATACATATATACATATATTGATATCATATATGTTTATACATATATATACATACATATATATATACATATATATATATATATATATATATATATATATATATATATATATATATATATATATATATATATATATATATATATTTATAGTTACTTATAACAATTTATTCATATATTGTTAATAATATTTTTAATACTTTTGACATGGATACTTTATAGTATTATAAATACAAAAATATTATAAAAATTTTGACAATTTTCATAATTCAAATTAGCATTTTTTAACTTTTAAGAAATAAACTTTTATAATAAAAATACTTCAAAATGTTCTATTGATATCATTTTTATAGCCATTTGTATTAGTTTGCTAATGTGTTATATAAATATTCACATGCAATATGTATACTCATTTAAAATAATATTAAAATAATAATTAACAAAATCTTTGCATTTATTCATAATGCCTTCAATGTTCTGAAATTCAAAATTTGTATATTCAGTGAATATACATAAAACAAATAAAAATATAAATGAAGAAATACAAAAGTTACCTCTGAATTAAGTCCTTAACATATTTTGGTAACTTTCCACCTAAAAAACTTAAAAAAGAAAAAAATATAAAAAAGGCACATTGAAGTGTTTTACACATAAGTTCTTATTTAAATATTTTTTACTGTATTCACCAAGGTCAAGCCTTAAAGACCCAAGCTTATTTAATAAACAGTAAGAACTGAATAAGTATTTTGCCATGATTCAATCAGAGCAATCATGGCAAACTCATAAATATAAAACATTTTTACTCACTAAATTTTGTAACGGAAATAAAATTTTAAAAAATTAGAATTATTCAATATTGTTTTTCACAACTTTGTATAGCTGCAACCAATCTAAAATGTTTAAAAATATTTATATGCTGAATAAATAGGATGACATAATTTGTAACAGCAAATGATTTAGATTCATTTTAATAAAGTGATTGTAAATTTTTTGTTGTTTCAAAGCTGGGCGTTAAAATATATTGTCCAGGTGTTGTTCTCTAAATCATGTTAAACATATTGAAATCAAACTCACAAACTGTTGAGCAAAACCTTTGTTACCAATTCTTAGTGTAAACTCGTTCAAATATTCTATTGTTAAGTTTAAGTTTAAGATTAAATAAAGTGATTATGTATATTTAAGTTGACTTGTTCTGATTTTAAACACCTTGATAACTTAGTACTTTAACTCTGCACGTAAAAATTGAAGAAAAATAATAACATTCAAAAAATATATTTTAACTTGGCATGAGTTTTATTAAAATAAAAGATTAATTAGTTTTTCGGTTAGAAAGATAAGAGAATAAGTAAATGATAGTACTATTATATATATATATATATATATATATATATATATATATATATATATATATATATATATATATATATATATATATATATATATATATATATATATATATGTGGGTGTGTATGTATTTTGGTATAACATATCAATTTTAAAAACTATATCATTTCACATAATATATACAAAAACTACACACAAATATATTTGACATGTACTTTATTGAAATAAAAAGGAGCCTACTTATTTGTAGCACTGTTTATGGCCTTTATAGCCAAAATCAGCTCTTTCTTTCAACTCTGAAATTAGGGAAACATGAGATTGTGATTCATTTTGAAAATTAAATACTGACTGAGTGTATATCATCTAACACTTTGTGTGTATTGATTTAAATAAATATTTTGTTTATTATGACTAAGATCTAGTTTAAAATTTAGATGTTCTGTTGCTGTTTATGTAGGATATGTTTTTCGCTTGCTTCATAGTGAGAAGTTATGAGTTCTATCCTTACCATGTTCCTGGTAGTAACCCAGAGGTGAATAACAACAACAAAAAAAAATAATAAAAATAATTTAATACAAATATATTAAAAATTGTTTACCCTTTTTCGTGACTTGAGACTCAAACTTATGAGAGTCAGTGTGAGTTATATAATTGTAGGAATAGCATGATATGATTATGCCAATATACAAATTCGTAAAAGAAACACATTACACAAGTTATAAGATGCTTATTAGGTAATATCTAGTCTAGTTCCACAACAAAATAAAAAACTTTCCATTCAAATAAATAAAATATATATTATGATTAAGACATTGTCTTAATATAACTTGATTGTCTTAAATTTATACTTAATATATTATGTATATTAAGTAAAAACCTTGTTTTAATACAACTTACAACTGTCTTAGACAACTGAATTGAATGTTATAAAAAAAAGGCTCTGTAATTTTATTGGCATTTAATTAAACTGTTAAATAGTTTAATAACGGGTATTTAAAAAACCTATCATTGCATTATCTATTTGTAAATAAAATATTATGTGCAAATATTATATATGTTAGAAATTTTTACTATATAAGTAATGTTAAATATACAAAGTATACAAAAACATAACAAAAATGTCAACAGTTTTTGAAAATCAAATAAAGTTTTTGTAACTTTTATTTATCATCAATAATATAAAAATTTAATATCTAATTCGAATGTAGAATTTAAATAAATAATGTATTAATTATTATTATCACAGAATATAATGCCTAAAAACCAGATTAAAAACCACATCTTTTTCGATAACGGTTTATGTGGTAGTATATTCCTTCGACCATATAAACTGAGTTTATATGATCGCAAACTGAGTTTATATGGACCATATAAACTCAGTTTATATGGTCGAAGGTATATTCCATCCGACAAAATATTCCATCCTTTTGCGCAAAACTCAAAACGAGGATGTGTATTTAAATTATAGTTGTTAGAAATGTTCCTTCTGAGTCCGAAATGAAACGAAACACAGATTTAGCTTAACACTATTTATAAAAGTAAATAAATTATTTTTAAGGTCACATATATACCAGTATTACCAGAAATACGATTAATATATGTAGCAATTTATTAAAAAACAATTAAAAAACAAGATTAATAATCTAATGTAATCGTAGATTATTCCATTCTGTCCCAATGCGTAAAATCAAAACATTATACTATTAACTATGATCGGAACAATTCTAATGGCTATAACTTAAAAACACATCCTCGTTTTGAGTTTTACGCAAAAGGATGGAATATTTCGTCGGATGGAATATACTACCACATTTATCAACCATTTTAAAAATGCGCAAGTTCGTAAAATCAAGTTGAGTTTACGTTAGAAAGCTGACGTTGCTTTGATGTCAAAAGTAAAAACGTAAAAAAAAGCAACATTGTTCCAAAGTTGTTCCAACGTTAATCAGACTAACGTTGGTTTTACGTTAAACAACCAACGTTGTTCCAACGTCGTTTTAATGTTAGCATTCAAGACTTTAGATGATAACGTTTTCCCGACGTTGTTCCAACGTTTGATAGCAAACGTTAGAACAACACCGTTATGCCGACGTTGGAACATCGTTGGAATTTAATTAACTTGCGTCGCGACCAAAATACAACCAAATTACGGGTAGGTACAATCGGCAGAGCAGAGCAGATTGGCAGAGCAGATCATTGAAAAGTGAATAACGGCAGAGCAGATTATTTAATCAGCCGTTTCCTTATGTGTGATCTGCCAAATAATTCGGCAGATCATATAATAGAATTTTTATAATGTGATTGCCAAATATTTTTATGAAAAAAGATGCACTTCGAATAGAAAGAACTATGAGTTGACTTTTCAAACGTAAACGTTTTTTGTTGTTGCAATACTTTTCCAAAAAAAAAAGTAATCTGCCGTATTCTAATGTGTGATCTGCCAAATATTTTGGCAGATCATAATGCAAACGGCAGAGCAGATTGGCAGAACAGATCATTGTAATAATAATAACGGCAGATCAGATTATCACAGACAGACAATCAGCCGTTTTCTATTTTGTGATCTGCAAAATTATATTTTGATAATGCGTGATCTGCAAAATAATATTTGAATAATGTGTGATCTGTCAAATAATATTTGGCAGATCACACATTAGAAAACGGCTGATTGGATAATCTACTCTGCCTCTATCAACATTACAATGATCTGCCAATCTGCTCTGCTCTGCCGATTGTACCTACCCCCAAATTACAACTACGGCTTGACGTCTTTTTCTTACTGGGATGTGAGATGAAACTAAAACTAAAAAAAATACACTAATGTCTTTTTAGATTTTGTTAATTTATAGTTTTCAATAAGTGGGCATCTGTCAAGTATGTTTGCAGTAAAACCACTGGTTTAGGATCCCCTTCCCTTTATATGCACATGTATGCATTTAACAACTCCCCCTCTCTTTCTGTCTGTGCACATAGCATTTATTACAAAGTTAATTCCCTTCTATTACCAACGCATAAAATTTTTAAAACATTAAAAACAAAAAAACATTTAGTTAATTTTACATATCTATATTACATAATATAAGAATATTTTTTTAAACTCATTGCTTTTGTTAAAAAAAAATTATTTTATTTTATATGTTTTATCTTAAAAAAAATTTTTTGTTTTAAAAAAATTTTTTAAAAACAGATGCATGACAAGAGATAGTCAAAAATCATATGTACTGGTTCTCCCTCTCTCTCTCTCTCTCTCTCTCTCTCTCTCTCTCTCTCTCTCTCTCTCTCTCTCTCTCTCTTTCTCTCTTTCTTTCTTTCCCATGTACAAGTTATACCTGCGTACGTACTTTATGGAAGACCATTAAGTATGTTTACATATGTATCACATGTTAATCATTAGTCAACAGTTTTAAAGAAACTGGAATATGTTTACAGTTTATAAATTGTGTTTATACAATATATGTTTAAAGTTTATATATATTTATAATCTGTTCATTCTATGTTTTAATAGTGGTGTTACTTAGCGGTGTGTAGAGCAAGATTGTTATCCTTGTAACTTTATTTATACTTTTTATTATACTGTTCTTTCTTCTTTTTTTTGTTTATTACTTTCCTAAAATTTTTATATTTTATATTTTTTTATAAATTTTTTATAAAGATTACATAATTGTAATCTTATTTTTTTGATTATAGTATAATCTTATTATATGATAATAGTTTTCTATTTAAATTTGATTCATCTTCCGATTCATCTATTAAAAATATTTTTTTTTCTTTGAAAAATATTTTTAAAAAATGTGTTTTGTTTGAAATCAACAGTAATACATTTGCCATAACTTACCTTCATGATTCATGAAAAACAGATTTAAAATACATTTGTTGACTTTATAATTCCATCAATTATTATTGTAGAATACTAGAATGTTCAATGTAACATACAATAGAAGTTTGTTATTTGAATATCTATATTACGAGTAGCGTTATAAATATATCTTTATTTGGATAGCATTATAAATATTTGCTTTGAAATATTTTACCTTTAGATTTTTTTTTTCAGATTTAATAAAGTTTATTTTAGTCTGAAATAATCATTATTCAAAGTAATTTAATTCTTCATTATTTGGTAAAAGTAATTGTAAATTTAATATGCTATTTTTATAAGGTATTTCATTAATATGAATCATCTGGCAAGTACTACTCATGTTGTAGTTAAATTCCTTGAAAAAACATGGAAAAAAAAGCATGGAAAAGAATGTATTGATGTCATTAATATTTTATTGATGTATTATGAAAAAGACAAATTATTCTGTAAATACCCATCTGAAAACGAATATCATGCGCTAGAAAAAATGAGTAAAATGTAATTGATACCAGGAGTTTTGTGAAAGAGTTTTGAAATTGTTTTAATTAAAGAAGCGAGTATGTAATGAAAGTCTTTGTGTTTTCAATTGTAAATGCATTATAACTTAAATATTGTCATATATAAAGATATTTACTTACATTATAGAAAGCTATGAACAAGGATTGCGACGTATGATTAGGGCATGCTCTGAAGTGGTAGTTCAGAGCAGTAATTTTGAAGATTTAAACAGTTCATAAGAAGAATCTGCTCTTGTTAAATTAAGCAACTCTGAGCTTAAAGCATCTTTAAAAAATATCTCTTCGTTTAAAGGTATGACTTTAAGTTTATATAAGTTTTTTTATTCCAAAAAAATCTTAAAACATGATAAAAAATCAATAGATTTATTTAATCTTATTACTGTTTTTTTTGGGGTTTTTAATGATATCTATATCTGATCTGTTTTAGAGCATGAGTCCTTTGTTTCCTTTAAAGTAAAGAAAAGGCGATCGTCATGTCGTGATGAAGAATCTAATGATTCTTTGTCCTCATCTCTTAAAATAAAGACCTATAAATGTAACCCAGAGAGAAAAAACCGTATGTTTTCTTTAATCGAAAAAAAATTATAATTACAAATAACCCTTATTGTTGCATACACATAAATGTGTGGAAGGAATTTTTATTATTCAAAAAGTTTATTATTTTCAGAAATGATAAAGACTTCTGGTATATCACATGAAGACTCCAGGAAAAATTTAAACGAAGACAAAATATATAAAAAAGGTAATGCAATATATTTCTTAGTTTATATATAAATAATATTTTAATATTTTTTTAATGAAATTATTTATAGATATCTATATCTTGTCTGTTTTAGATCATTGTATTGAAAGCAGTGGGGATAGTGATATTTCAAAAGAGTCTTTTGTTTCCTTTGAAGTAAAGAAAAAGCGATCGTCGTGTCGTGATAAAGAATCTGATGATTCTTTGTCCTCATCTTCGAAAATAAAGAAAATATTGACCTCTAAATGTAAACCAGGGAAACGAAACGGTATGTTTTCTTTAATCCAAAAATAAAATCATTATAATTACAAATAACCCTTATTGTTGCATACACAAAAATGTGTTAAAGGAATTTTTATTATTCAAAAAAGTTATTATTTTCAGAAATGATAAAGAATTCTAGTATGTCACATGAAAACTCCAGGAAAAGTTTAAATGAAAATAAAATAAATAAAAAAGGTAATGCTTTAGAAAAAAAAAGGTTTCTTAGTTTTCTTTCTTACATATACAAACCTTGTGCATGAGCATTAAGCTATTTTTTTTTTGTCTTCTTTTCTCTTTTTTGTGAGGTCATGAAATTTTTATTTTTTATTTAATAAAATTAGAATAATTAAAAAAAAAATTTGCTTAACTGAAATTGCTCACTGCTTAAAATTGCTTAAAAAGTACGAAAATAGCTCAATGCTTAATGCTTTAAAACAAGGCATAAAACCTGCATATAAATGTTATTTTAATATTTTTTAATGAAATCATTTCCAGAATTTTGATCATTGCTTTCTCAGTAAAATACAATATTTTTTTAAGATGTGATTAAGACAATACTTTTTTAGATGTGGTACTTAATCCAAATTATAAGTATTGCCCTACATGTGGCTGTGCAGGTAAGGATATTGTTAGAAATGTTTTTATCTACAATTCTTAATTTATTGTAAATAATTAATTTAATTTTCACTTTATTAAGAAAATGACATTATGGAAACTTTATGTTTAAACCACACCAGTGTGGAAATGGACTTTATTATATTATTTATTCATTTATAACATTGAAAAAAAACTACATAATAATAATGTAATAAATACTGATTTATTCATTTAAAATGAATGGTAGTTTTTCTTCACTAATGAGAACATTTATACTTTCATGACAGCTAAAAATGCTCCTGCATCGAAAGCTAATCTGGAATCTGCCAGGAGAAGTATCGAATATCGTATTAGAGAGGAAGCGAAAATCACAAGAGCGTTGTTTAGTGTTCACAATAACACAGTTGATATTCAAAAAATTATATCCGAACAGACAATTAACGAATTACCATTCAACGATGTAGAAAGCTTCCTTGATTTTGATAATAAATTAAAGACTGATACAGTAATGATGCAAAAACTGGTAAATAGTTTAATACTGATTCAAAAAATGCTAGAAATATTAGTCTTAAGTCTGCTACGAAATATTGTATTGTTAAAAATTATTTTTATTATAATTATTATTATATTTAGTTATTTAGTATATAAATTTTATATATAGATTAAAGTTTTCTTTTTTTAGAAATGCTTTATTATGTTAAATGTGAAAAGTACATTGAAACTTTCGGAAAATTTTTCTTTTATAATTCCTAAGATTATTTTACCAAGTATTCAAGTACTCTACAGTGCTTTTGGGCGAGAATCAAAAGGTGTAAAAAAGTTAAATTTTTCTGGCACAGAAACTTACAAATATTTGCTAGGTATATTTTCTTATTTTGAACTTTAACAAACACGAATAAAATATTATTTATATGTTATCTCTTTTATATGTAATATGTAATCTACATATTACATAATTGATATGCAATGTGTAATTTCTTACTAAACCCCTAAATACACAATTTAGATCTTTATTTTAGAAGTAGTTACAATGAAATTTCCTGACATAAATGAAAAAGAAATTTCAAGTCAAATAAGTCGCTGGTTTTCAGGTGCAAAGGATAGAGATGGTGGAAAGAGATACCGATTATTAAATAAAAAAAGTCGAAAGGATATTGAAAACAAGAGCAAAAGGATATTGAAAATGAAGACGAAATTCTATAATATTATGTATTTGTAATTATACAAAAAAAAAAATACTTAAAAAATAAAAATAATATATATATATATATATATATTTTTAAATTAAAAGATTGTCTTTTAAAATTTATACTATAGTGTCAATTGTGTGTGTATATATATATTATGATTTTAAGACCCTGATAACAGGTTTGTCGCGACAGCCACAAAATCTGATAGTGAGCTGATAGATATGATGCTGATAGATAGATAAAGCGCGACAGCGCTCAATTTTTCAAGAAAT
This sequence comes from Hydra vulgaris, assembly GCF_022113875.1. Taxonomy (NCBI): domain Eukaryota; kingdom Metazoa; phylum Cnidaria; class Hydrozoa; order Anthoathecata; family Hydridae; genus Hydra; species Hydra vulgaris. Next base: position 61,362,805 of record NC_061158.1, read on the forward strand.
TACTATTTCAATATTAGCTGCTAACAATATTTAATAATTAGACAGTCAGTACTGGCAAAGCGTTATCATCCCAGATAAATGCCAGTGCCGAACCAGTGCTGGCTGCCAGTATTGCGCCAGTATTAGACAGTACAGGCGCAGTACTGCGCCTGTTGTGAATTTTTGCTTGGGTCTTTCGATTTATTGAATTTATTTGCCGGTTATAGTGGAAAAAAGATCTTCAAACCTCGAAGAAAAATTCGGAAACAGTACCATGTACTATTAAAGTTTCTAATTTTTTAGATATATGATACATTCATATGAAACATACAACTAAATGATACAATATGATACGTGATTGATTATAACTATGTTGTATATCAGAATGTTTTATATAAATGCGCATTACATTTTATTGTGATTTTTATATTTTATGTCCAGTTAGCTAATACTATTAATAGCTAATACTTTTTATATTTTATGCCCAGTTAATGTATTTTGTGTAGTAATGACTACTAATCTCAGATATCTATAGCATCTGTAGGGTGTATTCACCACAGCTTTTTGCTATGGTGAATACAACCTATCCTGGAGAATTTTATACTACTGTGTAAGTGTGGTCAAGGGTAGGAAAAGCTCATAAACCTGTATGAAATTCTGAATGGTATTCTTCTTAGTGTTACATTATAAAAGTTTTATAAAAAAAATCAGTCCTGATTTTTTTTATAAAACTTTAAAAAAAATCTGCAAAAAAGGTTGACCACTGGAAATATATCTATTTATAATCAATTGCTTTTACTCTTTCATAATGTCATATTTTATTTAGAATATCACATTATGGAAACCTGTCCAACACATGCATATAAGAGGAACCATTAAACTTTTAAAATAACTAATAATATTACATTTTTTTATTTTAGATGAACTTTCTTGCTTCGGCTGGAGGAGATGATTACAAATAACTTTCAGTGGGAATCTTAATACAGCTAATGGCCAAAGAAGTATGTTTTTCATGCTTAATGTATCTAAGGAAACAAATACGTTCTGCAAGGTTGTTATAGGTAAAGCACAATATTTGTATTCTACATCCCATTTCCTTTTAATAAACAAATATTTTAGTAAAAGCCATTTGTTTTACAATATTTATACGTGAAAAAACATATATTTCAAAATTATACTGTGATGATATAAAAAAAACATTTTGTAGAGTTGTGTTTAGTTGTTCATCAATATTGTATTCATTTATCGTTGTATTGGTTCAATTCGAAATTGCTACTGAAAAAAGTATTAAAGGAAAAACTGTCAGCATTCTGGCGACGGCCATTGATAAAGATAACGGAAGAAAAAATAGAACCATAAATGGGCAACGCCTTATATTGAGTAATGAAAAAGTATCGGCAAAAAAAAGTCAATGCCCACTATCTGATAGTGTGAGTATAATACAGTAATTTATAAATATATATACATATATATATATATATATATATATATATATATATATATATATATATATATATATATATATATATATATATATATATATATATATATATATATATATATATATATATATATATACATATACATATATATATATATATATATATATATATATATATATATATATATATATATATATATATATATATATATATATATATATATATACATATATATATATATATATATATATATATATATATATATATATATATATATATATATATATATATATATATATATATATATATATATCAGGGATATGACTTTTTTAACTTTTTATACAATTTGGACAACCCCATATTATTTTTGGATGAGTTTTTGCTATAAAACAATAAAGAAATATTTATTTTCCTTCAAGTGTAAAAAAATGTCACGCCCCTCGGCTGAAATGTTTTTTAATACAATATAGATAGGAATATAATATACTATACATATTACATATGGGCCAGAAAACATAAGTTAAAGAAGTCATAACCCTCTATATATATTTTATTATATTATATTATTATATTATATATAATAAAAAATATATTGACGGTTAATATATATTATATATATAATTTTAAATACATACCAGACGTATGCATTACCACTTTATAATTTCTAGTTTTTCACTGCCGTGCCTAATTGTTTATTAATTAGTTTCAGATTTTTTTGTGCTGCTTTTAATTAAAATGGCATACAAATACTGCCAATCAAGTGTTGAAAAAAATAAAGAGACATAAAAAAAATCTTGTGAAATTTCAAGATTCAAATAAAAGTAGACAGTTTCCAATGTTAGAAACATCTTTTCAAGAATATTTCAAAATGCCATTAAAAAGTGATATTGTTAGCAGGGTAAGTATTTGTCTAGTACTGATGTGAAAGCCAAAAAGCAAAGCATAGATCTTATTTCAGAAGAAGTTATAAGTTTGTGGAAAGAACAATTAAATTTCCCATGTCTGACAGAGCAGTCAGTGAAGCGAAAGATTAATGATGTTATAGAAAAGTATGAAAGTCTCAGAAAAAAAGCGAATGCCGACCTTCTGCAAAAAGAGATTTTTGATATAACAAATCAAAATGGCATTTGGTTATCATCTGAAGATAAAAGATTTTATGAAATTCAGTTACAAAGCAAAGGAGAAATTGGATATGCTACTTCAAAGCTGGCAGTAAACAAGACTATTTATCCATCAATTGTGCAAAAACTTTCCAGCCAACCTTCAGCATCTAAAAGTTTTTCTTCATTTACTGAAAGTAGTAAAATAGAAAGAGACAACTCTAGTTCCGAATTTGAAGAAACTGATGAACAATTTGAGATAGATAATGAAATTACAGATGAAGAATATAATAATTTGAAGAAAAGACGTAAAAAGTATAGTAGTTGTAAAATAGCAACAAAATTAGTGATTTGTGCTAAGGTATCAACTAAGAAAGCTTCTAAAATAGGTAAAATACTGTCCTCAGAAGGCATACGTGTTCCAGCGCCATCACAGTCTGGAATATACAAGGCTCTTTTTAATGAAGCAAAACAATTTAAAGAAACTTTAATTCAAGATTTAAAGAATGAAAATTGGAGTCTACACTTCGATGGAAAGCATATAGACCAATGGGAGTATCAGGTTGTCGTTCTTAAAAATGAAAGAAGCGAAATAAAGTTGGACGCACTGAAGTTAATAGATGGAAAATCTATCACTATTATTAATGCCATAGCTGATATTATAGATGAATTTAAACTATGGAATTCAATTAAAATGATTGTGACAGATACTACAAATGTCAATACCGGAAAGAAAAATGGTGTTGTTGTAAAAAAAAGGATTACAAAAACCTCAATTTGTACCATGTCAACATCATATCTTGAATAGAATACTTAGACTAGAAATGGAAGAAAAATTGGGAGAAAATCCGACCTCACCAAACATTAATTACTTTTTTACTGACAAGTTGTTAGAACATTATGAAACACTGAAGACAAATTTTTATAATGGTACAGAAGAAATAAGACACAGAAGGATGGCAAGATAACATGAAGTTTCTGTTTCATCTGACGAGAACCTACCGATACTATGACCAAAATAAAATATTTCCTAATGTAAGATTTCAAAAAATCCCTAATATCAGTAATGCTCGGTGGAGTTCAAGAGCTATTTTAGCGTTGTTAGCCTACATTCTTATGCCAAAAACAAGAAACAAACTCGAATCTGTATGTACCTTTGTTTCTTACAAGTGGACAGACTTTTGGTTTGACGACCAAACCTATAAAGAAAACACTTATTCAGACCTTTATGAAGTTTTATTAAACAAAAAGAAACCTCTTGCGACATTTACAAGTCATTGGAATCCAGAACCATCAGGAATCAACATTCCCAGAAGTAATCAATGTGCTGAAAGAGCAATTAAAGTAATGGAGAAGCTTTATAGATTGTGCAGAAATAAAGACAATCTTCCCCTTCGTTTCATTTTGTCTAATAAACAATAACTCTATGTATTTAAATTGTATAAAATGTTTTTTCCTGCATTGATTATAACACTATGCCATGTATTAATTGTTAGAATAAATTATGTTTTTTTATAGAATCATATGAATGAACATGTTTGCAAATAGAAATGATTTTGGTCATTAATTTTTTTAAAACCTTTTTAAATCTTAATGTGCTTTGGGGCGTGACATTTTTTTTGAACATCGTGAAAGTATTAATATTTTCGCATTTTATGCGTAAAAACTCATCCATTTTTGGGCCAGGGAAGTTTTTTTTTAAAAAGTCATATCCCTAATATATATATATATATATATATATATATATATATATATATATATATATATATATATATATATATATATATATATATAAATATAATATATAAAAAAGAGGTATAGAAAACCAAAAGAGGTATATAAAACCAAAATATAACATAATAAAATCAATGCTATTTAAATACAGGCACAAAAAATATGTATGTATATATATATATATATATATATATATATATATATATATATATATATATATATATATATATATATATATATATATATATATATATATATATATATATATATATATATATATATATATATATATATATACATACATATTTTTTGTGCCTGTATTTAAATAGCATTGATTTTATTATGTTATATTTTGGTTTTATATACCTCTTTTGGTTTTCTATACCTCTTTTTTTCATTTGTATCTGTTTCATATAACTTTAATGATTACAATTTTTTTATATATTTTAAATAAATTTAATGATTTACAATTTTTTTTTCTTAAAACGTGTTCTTTGATTATTGTCAACTTCTAGAATATAACTTAATTAACTCAAAAGAATAATGCAGCCTAGCACTATAGTATTATTTGAACAAGAAAACTGTTATAAATTTTAACTATTAAAAATTGGTAGAAGATAATTTTTTTTAAGATTTTTTAATAATAAAAAGTGGATTGAAAATACTCGATACATTAGCCTATTATAGTTATATATATCGGGATAATATTGTAAACTTTGTTACGCCAATATTGGCCAGTATTATATCCTCATTATTGGCGCGATATTATTTACAATATTTGCGCAATATTTTAAACATTATTGCGCCAATATTATAATGTGAACATTTTGCCAATATTGGCCAATATTGAATTTACAATTCTGGCGCAATATTGTACAGCAAATAATGGCCAATATTGACTTAACAATATTGGCGCAATATTATAGCGCCAATATTGGCAAAATGTTCACATTGCAATATTGGCGCGATAAAGTTTATAATATAGCGCCAATATTGTAGACAATATCGCCCCAATATTGCGCCAATATTGTTTGCTACTTGGGTTACAGTATTATAACTATATCTATACAGCTAATATACGTATAATAACTTAAAATTTGTTGATATTATACCTATATAACTATCTATATATTTATCTGTATAGCTTATGTTAGTGGTTATATAAATGTTATATAATTTAATGTTTCAAATTATTTTTATTTATTCTTTTCTTCATGTTTATTTTAACGCTTTATTTGAAACTTTAGTTTCATTTATTCTTTTCTTCATGCTTATTTTAAAATTGTATCCAGTATATTGTTTCCATATTATATTGCGTTGTTAGTGTTTTTGTTAGTTGTCAACGCTATCTACTTAATTTTGTCAATACTATCTACTAAATTTTGTCAATACTATCTACTAAATTTTGTATAACCTATCTGTATTGTATTGTAATAGATTTTGGTTTTTTATGCAAATTCCTTTTGCCTCATAACTACTCTCTCATTATAGTCTCATTACTCTTAAGTTGTATTACTAGCCTCAGTGTTTATTAATAATAAAACATTATAACAAAATTCTTCCTTTTAGATTATGAAAATTAAAAAAAAAACGTTGCATCATTTGTTTTACAACTGCAACAGATAACCTCAAAGCCATCTTATATGACTGCTGCCATTTATTGGTTTATGCTAAGTGCAATCAAACAGATTTTCTCTCTTATAATCTTCTTGCTAAAGACTCTTTAGAATGGTATCTAAAAACATGCTATTTGGTTTGCTAACTGATAATGAGCTCATAACAGCATTATCATGCAAGAATCCACAAACTGTATCATCAAATTTTCTTGAATCTCCAATAGAAAAGTTAGGCGAAGAACAAAAATTGATCTTTTTAATTAGTGATTTCAATGCAGATCTTCTGAGCTATAGTGAATCTAATCCTATTTTGAACTACCTTATGCTCTTACTCGTTTAATCCTTCCATAATCCTACCTACTTGAATAACAGCTAAATCTTAAACACTCATCGATAAGATGTTTATGAAATTTTAATCTTCTGATTATCTCTCAGGTAACTTAATTATTTCTATGTTGGATCCCACGTCACAACTTGTCTGTGTTCCTGACACAACCAGCAAAGCAAATAAAGTTAAAATTTCAAAACGATGTATAAAAAAATTTATCCTTGACAAGTTTTTTTTAAAAGTTTTTAAAATTAACTAGAAGTTTATGATTAAAAAAGATGATTATATTAAATAATCCAAAAAAATTTTAATAGAGATTTAGACCAATGTTTACCCGATAAAACATTGACTAAAAATCAAATCAAATTTAAATGTAAACCCTTGATCTCTAAAGGCTTATTTAAATCTATTTCTGTAAAAAAAAAAAAAAAAAAAAAACTCTCTAAAAAGTTTGCAAAGTGTAAGAACATTATTATTAAAAAAGAACTTTTCACATAATTAATTTCTACAGAAATAAAATTAGCAACTTATTAAAAAAAAGTAAAAAATATTATTAGATTAAAAACTTACTTTAATAACAACATGAACAAAATAAAAAAAACATAGAAAAGGATAAAAGATATAATTATTAAAATATCATCACATATAACACCTATTCAGCTAAATCTAAATAAAAATATCATCACAAACAATGCCAATTTTTAAAAATATATTTAATAGATATTTTGTTTCTATTTGTGAAAAACTACTCAATGAAATCATGCCATCAAAATGTGCTAATAGAGACTTTCTTAATTTGTCTAATGCTAAGTATTTCTCTATTGATCCTGTGAGTAAAGATAAGGTATCTAATATTTTTAATTAAGCTCATAAAAATGATAAAAGTCATGAACCTAATAGCATACCTACTTTTTTTATTAATCATACCTCTCGCATAATCTCAAAACCTCTTTGCATTACAATTAATAATTCTTTTAAAAATGGCAAATTCACTGAAGTTTTAAAAGGAGCTAAAGTCGTTCCAATTTATAAAAAAAGGCTCCTTACTAGACTTTTTTTACTTTAAACGTATATCTTTTTTTCCAACTTAAACAAACTTTTTGAAAAGGCTATGCATAACAGGCTATACAAGTTTCTAAAAAAACTTAAATATCTGTACCAACATCAATATAGATTTCGTAGCAAACATTTTGCAACGATCGCACTTACTGAAATCACTGAGAAGATTAGAAGAGCTTTAGATAATAAGCACTTTGCATGTGGGTGCTTATAAGTTTGCAAAAAGCCTATGAAACTGTGGATCACTTCATCCTTCTTACAAAATTAAAATATTTTGGAATCAGAGGTATCCCACTAAAATGATTTACTTCATATCTCCAAAACAGGACACTTACTATTTTAGTGTTGATAATAACATGCTACAGGTTGACAAACTACTTAAATAAATCAACAAATATATTAAAATGATATTGGAAATCTTGTTTAGTGGCTTCGTTTAATTAAACTTTTTATCAATTCTAACAAAACAGAGCTAATTATCTTTGAATCTAATCTGGCACCAATTAATAGGCACATAAAGTTCAGACGCACAAAATATTTATCCTTTAGACTCTATTAAATATTTTAGGATTAAAATTGATTCTAATCTTTCTTTTCTTTACCATCTAAACGACTTGACAAGAACCACTTTATTCTAAATATTAAAAAAAAGAAAGTAAAAAAATTTTGAATTTCAATATTTTATTTGCTCATATATCTTTAAACGCCCTAAATATACGTGAAATGCATAATATAACATTTATATGTTTCGTACCCAATTCCAAACAACTTTTACAACCTCTAGATGTTGGATATTTCTCGCTTTTAAAAGCTAACTAGAGGTCAGTTCTTAATCAATGGCGTAAAACACCCTGAGTAAAACCCTATCAAAAAAGTTTGTTTTCTTAGCTCATTAAATCTACTTTTAATGTCGGTAAAGAAAATCTAAAACATAATCTATAAGCAGGATTTTAGGCTACTGGCATATATCCATTTGACCCGGGACATGTTTCTCCAATTTTATCCAATTTCAAAAATATAGATATTCAACTTAACATTTGAGAATCTTTTGGAAAATATGTTGATGATATTCATACATTAAATCTTAATTATAAAGACCATTGCAAAGTATCAAATGCTTTAAAAACTTTTTTTTATCTAACTATCGCTGCTTTGTATGCAGCACAAGACTGTCAGAACAGAGAAGCCTGGTACTAACCCTCTTCATTGATCATTTTCATTTTATTTTTGGCTATAATTTTTTGCTGCAATTTTATGATCAATTACTGAATAAACTAAACTAAACTAAAATATAAATCAACGTTGATCCAATGTATGTAAAAACATTGCAAAAGTTTGAATTTTTTTACCCAACGTTGATTTAATGTTATTAACCTATGTTAATGTTATATCGCGTCACGGTAAGGAAGGAGGCGTGGTTAAATGCACTTCCGCGGTGCTCTGTGACAAGACCGTTAGGACTTCTTTGGGCACCTAAATAACAAATAAAAAAAAAAAAACCTATCGTTGATTCAATGTGTATAAACCAACGTTGATTTAATGTATATGCATACATTGGAACAACGTCGGAATTTATACAGTGCGTTTTCACACATTTGTATAATTTATGAGACTTATTTCTCATTTAAATATTTCAGTTGATTATGGAAACATATTTTGCTAATAAATTTTTCTTTTTTTTATGTTATGAAATATCAAGCCACAAGCAAAACAAACATGAATAATGCGTCTTTATTCAGACGCTAAAGTATAATTAACGTATGCCATAAGCAATTCTGTCACAATATCCGGAAATATGTATGTATGCATAAATATATACATTTATATAAGCGCAAAACTTTAGATTATTTTAATAATTAAGTCTTTAATAATAATGTTAATAATAATAATTAATGTTAATAATAATAATTAATAAAAATTTTTAATTAAACTTAATTAGAAAAAGGTTTAAATTAAGACTTGATACAATAATTGGTTCAAGTCAATTATATGTATATTAACGTATTACACCTTCTAACATCGTGTGCAATCCTGTCCGCTTTCTCTATGCTATCTTTCTAACGCAACTATCTTTCACTCATACATATCTTTGTTCTTCCCAAAATCGCCTTACTCTTGGTCCGTAGAGCGGATTATGACGCTCCTTGGGGAGCCGAATTTGTCCTTGGTAATGTGGCGTCTATATGGCAACTAGCCGGAGGAGGACAAACCACAATACCAAACGTTGTAATATTTTATGTTTGTATGTATATACTTAACATAAAACAAATTAAATAAATTCCGATAAAAGGTAAATATAAAGTTGCGCAAACGTAAAATTTAATGGTGAATCAATTTAAAATGCAACGTTTTGCTAACGTAAAATTCAACCTTTTTCTAACGTAAAGTGCAACGTTGAATCAACGTAAAGCATTACGCAATGCCGACTTAAAATACCAACATTGTTTTTTGGTTGTTGGCGACGTCAACAATTTATAACCAAAATGATGTAAAAACAACGTTAGCGGTCGATGTTGAGCCAACGCAACCCACAACATTATTCTAACGTTTTATCGACATATGTGTGTTAGTTGTGTAAAAGCATACTTTAAGGAATAAGAAAAAAAAACGTCAAGATAATATTAAAACAAAGAAAAGATGAAGACATTCAAAGCATTCAAAGTTAACCTGAATGGCTGTTATGTTTTAACGAAAAACGAAATTTATCATTTATCGGATAGTTTATATAATCTTGAAGTTATTTAAATTTATCTAAAAATATTTTCCTATTTTGTTGTCGTCTTAAGGTAACATTTATACAATTTTCTGACAAAAAGGTCTTGGTCCATTTATTATGCATGGCTCTGATCATATGGCGCTGAATATTTTCATTTAAGTATTTTATTTATAATTTTTATGACAATAAACTTGTAAATATTTTTTATTTTTTTATTTATATATTTTTAAAACTACATAGTATTTACAATTTTTTACAATACATAATATATTACAACAAATAAATTCAAAAAAATACTTCTTATATAACTAGAGAAATCAAAATACTTGAGATATATTTTAGGTAAGGAAATTAAAGTAATATTACTAACTGTATTGTGAAAAAGAAACGGGATAAAAATAAGTTAGCTTAAATTTTGTAGTCAGGGGGAAACTGGCTGAAAACTGCGTAAATCTTGTCATCCTGAACCCTTATTATTAATTTCATGAAATACTATATTATTGTTATAAATACTATTAACAAGTTAAGTTTACTTTTTTTTTTAAGTTTTTCCTATTGTTTTATTTTATCTTATTTACATTATTGTTTTCCTAATTATTCATAATAAATTAGAATATTTCCATGTAATTATTTTTTTCTAGAATAAGTTATTTTAATTTAGTTTTTAAGAAATTAATATTTTCTACAAGAAAAACTGGTGAATTTTTTGGAATTAGTTTGTTCTATAAGTAAGGGCCACGATAAGCTGCAAAAAATTGGGAGAGTGTTTTTTCATATGCACAATATAGTTTCCAGTTGCTCTAGTTCTAAATTTATTTATATTAGCATTAAAAAAGTTGTTTTGAATTGACTTGGGACAATTCCCATTCTATGTTTGAACATAATCAATATATTTTGATATATATTGATTTGATAAATGTTTAAAGCATTCATCTGTTTAAGTAATGGACTTACCTAAGTAAACTTATCTTTATAAAATATCATTCTAGAAGCATGTTTCTGTCGTCGATATAGTGAAAATAGCTTACTTTTATGGGTACTAGCCCATGCAATATTGGCGTAATATAGATAGCAGTGTATAAATGAAAAATAAAGTAATTTTAAATTATCTTAAGACAGAAAAGGTCTTACTTTAAAAAGTAGACCAATGTTTTTAGATATTTTGGTATTAATAGCGTTTATATGAGAATTCCAAGATATGTTCTCATCAATAAGTACACCAAGAAATTTAGATGAATGATTTATTCAATAGTTGAGTTGTCTATGCTGAAAACAGGTAAGGTTGATGGTAATGATTTTTCTTTTTATTGGTAGGGTGAAATAAAATGTATTTGGTTTTGTTTGAATTTAATGACAATTTATTAGCTCTAAACCATGAGTTAAGTTTTTGTAGTTTTAAATTTACGCTTAAAAAGAGGTCGTTAATAGAATTTGAAGAATAAAACATATTGGTATCATCTGCAAAAATTATGCGATCTAATTTGGATGAGACTTTAGGAAGGTTGTTAATGTAGAGGAGCTAAAATAGATCCCTGAGGGACACCACATTTTGTTTGTAACTGCTTTGAATTATTAATGTGATCCATAATAACACATTTTTTTCTATTATGTTGGTAGTTTTTAACCATTTTTTGGTTTGATTATTAATGCCATACTTTTCCATTTTTTTCAGTATAATTTGTATGGTCTACTATGTCGAATACCTTATTAAAGACTCCTAATACAAATTTCTGACTTTCGAAAGATATGCTAATGTTGTTAACATGGTCTAAAATGCATGATCGGTTGATTGCTGTGTTTGATTGAAAGCCGTATTGATTGACGCTTAAAAATTTGTATTCTGTTAGATATATATAGACTCTGTTGTAAATTATTCTTTCAAGGAGTTTAGAAATTACAGGAAGAATTGAAATTGGTCTATAATTATTTAAATTGGATGTACCTCCAGCTTTATATAAAGATAAAGTTTTTGCTATTTTCAATTTGTCAGGAACAATCCCTGTTATAATTGACGAGTTAAAGATGTTTAAAATAGGCTTTTTTTAACAGAAAAAAGGTTAAGTACAACATTACTAGAAATGTTGTCAATACCTGAAGACTTGTTCTTTTTAATTGATTTAATTGCTATTTCTAATTCTTCTATTTATTATTATTTTTATTATTGCTATATAAAGTTGTACAACAATCAATAACTTTTCGGGTTTACATGTTTCAACAAGAATATAAAAATATTGTTTATTCATTATTTTCTAATTCATTCATATAAAGTCGTAGCCGAAATTATATGAATAAAAAATTTTTACACCGTATTTGCGCAACCACGTTTACGCATTAATATTCGTTTCTCAATTTACTGTTAAAATATTTATATTCAAGATTGAAAAGATTTTTAACATGAATATTAATTTATGTTGAAAGGTACACAATTTTGGAACCTTGTGAATAATGTGAATAACTTTTTTTTTCAGTATCATTGTTTAGTTATCGCAAAGAATCTAGCAAATTTATTCTTAGTATTAAGATTATATTTTCAAATAACTTTTTAAGTATAATTTAATAAGTATAATACATTTTAAGTATAATGTAATAGGTTTTTAAAAATTATAATTTACAGTTTTCAAATTTAAAAAAAATTAGGCGTTAAAATGTACGGAATAGTTGAAGTTAAAAAAATTAAAATGAAAAACTATAATAAATAAACTTAAAATGAAAAACTATAATAAATAAACTTAAAATGAAAAACTATAATAAATAAGCTTAAAATGAAAAATAATAAATAAACTTAAATCTATAAAACCATAGCAAGCAAAACTGTGTTTTAATATTTTAATATTTATTATATAGTATTAATATTATAATATTTATTATGGTTACATATTTATTTCAACTCATAAATAATTTTTTATATAGTTAATTTTAGTAGTTAGGGTTTTTATTTTACAATTTTTTATTACTCTTGCTGTAATAACTTTTAATCTTATTAGGAAACAAAAAAAGTAGCGATGAACAAATGAATGTTTAGAAGAACACAAAAGATAAAGTGAAAATAAATCGCTTACCAGTTATGGAATACATTATTAAAAAAAGTTTTTTTTTCAATTTAATTTTAAACTTCTTTTTTTTTATCATTTTTATTTCTTATCGTGAATGCAAATTTTCATCCTTGATTAAATCAAATGATGTTAAAGGAAATGTCACTTTTATATCTATGAGTAGAACCGCAGAAACTCGTCTAGTGTCCAATGTTATACTCCTTAACATGAGTGCTTCACATCAATCGCAATGTATAAACAAATGCTCTAAAACTGCAAACTGTACTTCATATAATATTTTTAAAGATAGTCAAAATGTGTTTCAATGTCAATTGTTATCAGAAAACAAATATTTCAATTCAAATCAGCTCGAAAAAATAGTTGGATGGGCTCACGTAAGTTTACAGGTTAGAGCTTTATTTTAAAGTTTTAAAGATATTTTTTTATTTACATTTTTGTTACCTCCATCAAATACTTAAACATGTCTTTAGAGTATTCCGTGTGATAGATCACCTTGCAAAAACAATGGTACCTGCCAACCTGACTATAGTCAAAACACCTTTTTTTGCATTTGTTTGACAAAATATATTGGAGAATTTTGTAAGACAATCTTTTTTTCTCATTTATTACTTTTCTCATTTATAACTTTTCAGTTTTACCATCTCATTTATCACTTTTCGGTTTTACCTTAAAACTTTTAACTTATAGAGTAACTAATACATATTTATAAGGGTGCAGTGAAAAAAACAAAAGTAAAAGTGTTATAAGAAATAGAAACTAAAAGTTAATTTTTGGTTTGGCCTCAAAGTAATTAAGATTTCTAAAATGTTGTTGTTTTCAGCTGTGGGGGATCAAAAGTTTTTCATAAAAGTTGCCTATTTTAGTCATAATTTTTTTATATCAAAGAGTAAAATGTTTAAACCCTATTTGAATAAACCGCATAAACTAGAAAGAATAGCAAATAGGTTATTAAAATTTTTTTTTATTTGATAAAAATTAGAAATTTTCAACCAGTTATTGTATTTACCAACAAGTCACAAAAAACTAATTATCGTGTTTACCGACATGTCATAATTCTTAAACTTTTTTATTCTGAAAGCTATTCTTTTATTCAGTTTTATTTCACTTTTATAATAGTAATTACAGTAAACGATTACTTAAAACCATGAAACTAGCACAATAAAAATAACTCGCTAAAGTTTCAATTTACAGATTAGCAAGTCGCGAAGGTCTAGGTCTAAATTAAAATAATATATGCAGTGAAATTTTTTTCCACAAATTATTGGAGTATCCATTATCCAGTTTTAGAAAATCTTTTATTATGATTATGAAGTTCAATATTTTGAATTTGCAGTAAACATTTGCATTACAAAACGTGCATGTAAACGTAATTGAATAAATTGTCTACCATTTTCTACAAATAAATTGTCTACCATTTTCCATAAACAATTAAACATCTTTAGACACATTAGCTCTCAATGTTAGCTTGGTTATATAAGTCTTACCAGCTTTTAAGTTTCGCATAATCATGGGCATCTAAATTAAGCTATGGTAAACTGAAAGTACGCAGTGTGTGAATCCAGTTGCGCTTTAATAATGCCCCTCACTCCTAATTGACAAGTATTCTGCGTTTGTCACTTTTGTTGTTAATAAAAGATTCCCTAGATGATCAAAGTAGCAAGCCCATTGTAACACAAGAACTACTATATCTTGCAATACCTGCGTCAAGTAACGGACTGCTAAATAACTTTAAAAGATATTTTTCACCATCTTTTCATGATGGATGTATCTTAATAATGAACCAAACAGGTGAATAAACACTCACGAAAAAGGTGACTGAACATTTCAGATTAATTGATGCATCCTCACTTGCCACATACAACCGCAGAACTCTTATTACCGTTGTATCTATCAGCCATCAAAAGTGATTTAGTACAAGGATGTTTAAGATAATTCGCTCTTATCATGAAAAATATAGTTAAAACTATTTCAAAGTATCAATCGGAAAAATTATGATGCGAACATATTCAAAGGTGCAAGACACAAACTGCTTGACAGTTGCACCTGTAAATAAGGGTTTGAGAAGCGTGTTTGAAGAAACTCTCAAGTAAGGATGGCACTTTTACTTATTTTGATGTAAAAACGCGAACTATTTAAGGCGTAAATTACTTTATATAACTCATATGAAAATATATAATTTACTTACATTTAAAGGTAATTCGTTTTTTTTTTACATAAATTATATAACGTGTAAAACTTAATTATCTAAGTTAGATTTTCTAAATGAGTAACTGTTACTTGAAAAAGTAATGATGCAAATAACTTTTGCAATTAAAAGTTATTTGCATTTTTACTTTTATTTGTAAATGTAACTTACTTTTAATGGAAAGTCGTGTAAAGTAAATTACTTTGAAAAGTAATTTTAGTTATAATTATGTAAAAAATTTACATCGAAATGTAATTTACTTTTTATATGTAAAAAAAGTTATTTATGAAGTAAACTTACCTAAAAATAATATATTTAAAAAACATAGCAAATTTTACAAAGTAAAACAAAAGTACATCGTAACTAGTTGTTACGATGTACTTTTGTTTTACTTTGTAAAATTTGTGTTATGTTTTTTAAATAACAAAAATTACTAATTTGTTGCCACTACATTTAGATTAGGGATGGTAAATGTTTTAGAGTAGTTTTGTGTCCAGGCTCATAAATACCACAACTTTTATTTCTTGATCTACTTATAAATCGTTTTTACGCTACAGCTCAGGTTATATCACACAGTGGCAAAAGTATTTTTGGTCACTAGACATACGCGACTTTCAGAGTCAAAGAATATTCCTGAACAGGTGAACTTTTTTTGTATCAAAGTGGCAAAAAATATTTACAAAAATAAAGCGTCTTCTAAAAAAGTTTGGGGCTCCTTAATCTTTGAGGCATGGTGTTATAGCCCCCATACAGGTTTAAACTTTCTCTCCTTTCTTTATAAATAATAAATACATTTGCGCAAAAACTCGTAAAAAAAAACTAACAATTATGTTATTTATTTTCCTTTCAAATAAACTTTTGAAAGGAAAATAAATAACATAATTGTAACTACTATGTGCACTTATGTATATGCAAGACTACATTAGATAAAGTTTTTTTTAAATGATGTATCTTTAAAGAGGCGCCTTCTAAACGCTATGCCCCGGGCGCCATAAAAGCTCTCGGCGGCCCTGTACCCATGGGAGACATAGACTATGTCTCCCATGGGTACAGGGCCGCCGAGAGCTTTTATGGCGCCCGGGGCATAGCGTTTAGAAGGCGCTCCTTTAAAGATACATCATTTAAAAAAAACTTTAGCAAATGTAGTCTTGCATATACATAAGTGCACATAGTTTTAAAATGAATTTTCTTAATTGTGGTTTATTTTTGTTAAAAGCATTTTACGGCAATATTTTCAAACATTGCGTCTTTAAAAAAATTCAACTAAGCAACACAAATACAACATAAGTGCATTATTAGACATTCTATAGAAATTCAAATAAGAAAAAAACGGCTTATATAAAACACTCTTTTCTTGCTTTTTTACCGACATAATTTGTTATTATATCATCATATGACAGAGTCTTAGCTAACTTTTTTTCCACTGAAAGCATCATGAGATCCAAAAGGCGTTCTTGTCCCATATTGACCCTACAATAATTTTTTATCAATTTAAGTTTACTGAAGGATTGCTCACCCTCTGCAACAGATACTGGCAATGTATTAAAAATTTGAATTAAGATGCATACATATGGAAAAATAGGCTGCAGACTCTTTGAATGTATTTGGTTGAAAAAGCTCAATGAGTTTCCAAGAATAAAAAACAAAGACTCCTTCAAACAATTAAGATGCAAAATTTCTTCTATGAAGTCGTCTTCTTTGAAATCATTACCGTAGAACTGTGCTAATTTACGAGCTTTTATCTCTTGAGAATCTGGTTCTTGGTCTTTCAACCAGATGAATGAGAATCTTGAGGAAATACTTTTTCTATGTCAAATCTTAACTGAACTTGATAAATAAAATGATCAAGAACAACGTTAAAGATGTTTACCTCAAAATGATGCTCGGGGATCTTATAATAGAAAGTTGCATTTACAAGTTCATCTTGATACGGTTTTGCTCTTTTCTTTTGTTTTGTCAAAAATTCCGTTTCAAACCCTAGAGGACCTGCAACAGGTTTCGCTTCAGTAAAAATATTATTCCATGATGAGCGGATATGGTCAAGATCACTTATTAGCTGTTGAATTAGAATAACTTCGTTATCTATTGTTGGTGAAGTTGACGAGAACAAACGGCTTACTTCATTTACTACTAGAAGAACTTTATACCAAAAGGTCAGAAGTACAACAGTTTCAAAGGATTTAAAAAACTTTATCAAAGACTTGATTTAACATGTCAGCAGTAAGGTCAAGATCCTCTATAGTACAATAATTATTTCCCGTGGTTGTTTTGCTTTTAGCTTAACAGTGGCAATCCGAGCTGACTACCTGGTATCGGAAAGCTTATGAAGAGAGATTCTAGTCAATTCTTGAAAAATCTTCCACCGCTAGACTGCATCTGAAATACACGTAGAGAGCTTGGATATTACTAAAGAAAGTTCTTCTCTCAGCACAAGATTCAACTGCATGTACTCCAACTAAATTAAGACTATGGGAACCACAATGAATATAGCGGGCTAATAGATTTTTCTGTAAAATTAAAGCTTGTGCTCCAACGTAAATTCCAGCCATATTTGAGCCGTTGTCGTAACCTTGTCCACGACATTTCTGCAAGTCAAGACTTACTTTTATTAAAACATCACAAAATAGTTTTGCAATGTCCACTTCTTTTTTTTTTTTCCATGTCTTCAACGCAAAGAAAGCGCTCTTTTATCTCCTAGCTTTTTTTGTTAAAGCTGAAATGAACAAAGAGAGGAATAAAAGTGATCTGTTCAGTGTGTGAAACGTCTGGGGTTCCATCGATAATGGTTGTAAAGTATCCAGCTTCTCTCACTTCCTTTAAAAGGACACACTGAACCAATGAAGCACACTCACGTATGAACTCATTCTGTGATTCCCATGAGAGGTAATGTGCCTGCATTCAAGTTCCCTCTTTTTTGGTGACGAGCTTTGTTTTCTAGATGGTTTTTTAACGTTTTGTTGTGGTTTGAAATCGTGTCTAGAGCTCCTAGAGCAGATGTTTGACATGTTAATGACACAAGAATCTGTAAAAAAGATTTTTTATACAATAAATATCAATAGCTAAGTAAAACAAAGTTTACCTCTAAACGCCATGTTTCGTGATGAGAGAAACAATGTTACATCTAAAATAAAGCGCAATATTTCACGCCACCTCGCTACCTCAGACTCTAAAGTTTGATTGATTGCCGTACCTTTTTTATTCACTATTTTCGAACATTTTTTTCTTTTAGCTTGTGTAATGTATTTATTTTTTTTTTATTTTTTTAATCTATACTTATTTAAATCTTTTAACCTTGTTTTATATTTACTTTTTTGATTTTTATATCTTTTAATTAATTTTTTAATTTATTCCTTTTTTTTTCTTTCTTTTCTTTTCTTTTTTCACCTTTCAATAAGCAGATTTGACATTTGTGATGCTATTGCATTGATTGACATTTAAATATGCGCGTTATACTTTCGTGAGATTTTATGCCAAAATGTAATACGTCGTCACTTTCATAATATGCATATATACAAAGAAAGTTCTCTCTGACAGCAAACTCACTGCACTAAACATAATAATCCGTAAATATGAAAACCGACGTTGTAAATTAAATAAACTTTTTATTTATTTCATGAAATTATACTATAAAAACATCATATAAAAACATTTAAATTAAAAGTAAAACGTTGTATAAACACTTAAAAAATATCATTTTTTGGCGCCCCTATAATTTTGGCTTTGGCAGGTATGCCCCCTTTGCCCCCCCCCCCTCTTTCGGCGGCCCTGCATGGGTATATGCGCCTTCTGCTAACTGCCTTGTTTCAGCTTTGTCTAAATTTAGACCTTACGAATGATTGGCCAGAGAGTGAATATTTTTGAGACGGTTTGATTAAGAGAATCAATAATAGTTATTATAGCTAAAGCAGGGGCGGATCCAGCATTTTTTGGTGTTTGAGATAGCTAACTTCCAGACATGGAGCAAACTCCAAACATTCATATGTTTATACTTATATCAAATAAGAATGGTTTGCAAAAAATTGCGATGATTGGAGCCTGGGAACAAAAAAGCCCTAAAATTTGAGACGTACCTGCCCCAAACGTGAGAGCAACAAGATGATATAATATTTTTTGTACTATTCTCAACAAGACTTATATTTATCCATAAATTTTAAATTTCATTGTAAAATATTTCCGCGTTCAAAAATTATGACCATGTAAAGTTTGAATCCCCCTCAATTCGAGGGGGTCACAATTTTTATATGGTCATAATTTTTAAGCGCTAAAATATTTTACTATGAAATTTAAAATTTGTTGATAAATATAATTCTTGTTGAGAATAGTACAAAAAATATTTTATCAACTTGTTGCTCTCACGTTTGGGGCAGGTACGTCTCAAATTTTGGGGCTTTTTTGTTCCCAGGCTCCAATCATCGCAATTTTTTGCAAACCATCCTTACTTGATATAAGTATAAACATGTAAATGTTTGGAGTTTGCTCCATGTCTGGAAGTAAGTTATCTCAAACACCAAAAAATGCTGGATCCGCCCCTGGCTAAAGCTATCATGGACAGGAACTAGAGAGGATTTTATTAATGGGTAGAAATTTATTATTGAGATTTTCAAACTTTACAGGAAAGAAATAACTAAAACCGCGCAAATCAAATGTTGCGGCAATCTAAATGTGACTTTAAGTTTATTTTTTGCATTACTTTAGTACAAGATCCTGTAAAAGTTATGGTAAAATATAAGTACAAGATCCTGTAAAAGTTATGGTAAAATATAAGTAAATTTTCTTACTTACTTTATATAAATTACTTTTAATTTACTTTACAAATTATATAAAATATAAGCTTATGTAATTTAAAATTTATTTTATATATTTAATTTTTAATAAAGATTTGTAGTTACTTTAAAAAAAAAAATTCCTACTAAAAAAATTTTATTTTATTTGTAAATTTAATTTGAATTTGGTAGCATATTACTTTTATGTGATTTACTTTCATAAGCAAATTATATTTTAATATAATTTTTTTAATTGGTTACTTTTATAGGTAAATGTTAATTACAGTTTAAGGAACTTTTATACTATGTAATATAAATTCCAAAAGTAATTAATTTTTAAATGTTAAAGTAAACAGCTTTTTGTTGTGACTTATTTTTACATGTAAAAGTAAATTACTTACTTTATATAAATTACTTTTAATTTACTTTACAAATTATATAAAATATAAGCTTATGTAATTTAAAATTTATTTTATATATTTAATTTTTAATAAAGATTTGTAGTTACTTTAAAAAAAAAAATTCCTACTAAAAAAATTTTATTTTATTTGTAAATTTAATTTGAATTTGGTAGCATATTACTTTTATGTGATTTACTTTCATAAGCAAATTATATTTTAATATAATTTTTTTAATTGGTTACTTTTATAGGTAAATGTTAATTACAGTTTAAGGAACTTTTATACTATGTAATATAAATTCCAAAAGTAATTAATTTTTAAATGTTAAAGTAAACAGCTTTTTGTTGTGACTTATTTTTACATGTAAAAGTAAATTACTTTTTGATGTAATCATCTTTTACATAACTTACTTTTGAAAGTAAAAAAACTTACATTATAAAGTAAAAGTCGTTTCAAAAGAATTAATTACTTATACGGAAATGTAAATTTGCATAAAACTTTTAAAACTACTTATGTAATTTGCTTTTTGATAAAAATTAAGTTACTCGTGTAAGTAAAAAAAAAAAAGTATATAAAAGAGCCATCCCTACTCCTGACGCTCGTCCTGCAGAGCAAAATTTAACTCAAGATTAGATAATTTTTAAGTTGGTATGCATTGGTAATATTGATAAACTTCTATCGAATAAACTTGTCATGAAGTTCAAAAAAAAAACAATGTATTGAGCAATGGCATAAAAACAAGCATCGTAATCTCAAGTCATTTTGTGATGAAATTGATGAAGAAAATAATTTCATTAACCAGGGTATTGTTTCTGATGTTTCTTTAGATAAATAACTAGTGTTCCGTATTTCAATGTTAGCAACCGCTTCCTGCTTTTGCAAGAGCCTGTGACCTGTAAAGTATCTCCGAAAAAAAGGGAGCTGCATTAGCAACCGCAAAGATTTAAGTGTTGTTAATCCAAAAGGTTCCTTACTTATTATTGATCTAAGGGACGACAAGAAAGTAAAAGGAAGAGTAAACATGGACGATGAAAATACAAAATTCTTGAAAACATCAAGGTTAAGGTCTTATCAGCTTTAAAAATTTTGGACTTTAACATAAGGTTAAAGTTTTATTTTTTTATGTAGAGGTTGTAAGGTTGTAGCAGGATCTTATAAAAAGTAAACACTGGATCTAAAGGTGGTCGAACTAGGGTAGTAAAAAAAGAGTACTAAAAAACTTTTCGAATGACTAATTTACTCTGAGACATCTGCTAATTTCTTTAGATTGATTAACCACTGAACAAAAACCCTTTTCAGGCTTTATTGGTAAGGCGCTTGTAAATTGTAAGAACCAGTTTCTGTATTTGAAAAAATTGATGCTCCTCTTCCAAAAGTTAAACTTCAAGATCTGAGCACAGATCAAAAAGATCTGTGGAAATTATGCAAGACAATATTAAAGCAAGGCGGTGTAATAGACTAGCAAGAGGGAGAATGAAGCCAAAAATTGTTTAAAGTTGTGGTACACTCTTAGCAGTATAAGTATTTCTAGCTGTAAGTAAAATTGACGCCTTAGCATTACAAAACAAAAATATTGCAACGTAGTTTGTTACCTTATAAAAGGCGTAATCAAAGTGGATTACACTCTTAACATGGTCTTGTAGTATTAGACCTAAATATTTTCCTTTGCAATTTAAATTTATATTTAAATATGATATATATTCTGAAAGAAAGTCGCACAAAAATAATAAAAAACTATTTAATTTTTTAATTTTAGGACCCTATTTGGCTCAGAGAAAATCAGTTAAAAATGCTGTAAAACAACATTTTTTGTTTCAAAAATTTGTCTTGTAATTCGTAACAAGCTGACCTATGTCATAACAAGCTACTCTATGAAATAACAAGCTTATCTCTGGAATAAAAGTTAGAAAATATATTAAATACATCAAGTTTTGTAACTAAGTTACTAAAACTATAAAATTTAGGCAAGGAATTTTTAGCCTCAAAAATGTTCAAAAAATGTTCTGATCATCTTAATAGCACAATATCATTTCTTAAAACCCTTTATATAATGATAGACGCCTTTTATTTAATGATAAACATTGCCTGAAATTTTAACTCATTTGGATGAGTATTTTAGAAGTAATAAACAGCACTGGTTTAAAAAATGTTTATTTTCAAAAAATGGTGTAAAAGATTTGTATTGTAAAACCTAAGTATTAATATATATAAAAATGCTATTTTCTGGTATGAATCGATTGCAATCAGGGTCGGCGCCAGAGTATTTGACACCCTAGGCGAATCTGACACACTGCTTCCCCTTCCCTAACTAACTTTTACAAAGGAATGCTTAAGTTAAGTTATCACATTTTTAAGAACGTCTATGCAGCAAGTCCTTCTTGCTGCATAGACGTTCTCAAAAATGGTTTTTTACCAGTTTGAGTTTTAAAAAGCTTCGCTTACCGTTAGCCACGGAAACTGGAAGTGTCAAGAGGATTCTTAAAGCTATAACTGTGTTGGGGGCACAATCTGTTAGATTATTTTTTAATATAAAATTTAGTAAACCTAGTGGCAATGTACATCTTGCAAACCTGCTAAAATTTTCTATAAATGAGGAATGAAAAGTTTGCATTGTTTTAATTACTACAAAATTTCATTCTGCATAAAAAGTATAAAACGAAAAAAGAAATCGCAATATAGCAAAAGTATCAAAGTTGATACTTTTGTTTCAATTCGGTCCGGCCCTAAATGTAACAGTATCGCGATGAACATTTTAACCTTTATCCCCAATATATTCTGTATATTGCATGGCTTTGAGGTTTTTTGACGTACAAAATATGTCAACTAAAGTATTAGGTTCTATCGTATTAAATAACGTTTCATGGTTGATAACACAAATATAATTTTCAAGGATGACATAAAATTTGTTAAAATGCTTGCTTTTAATACAATAATCTATGTATTTAACTAAGTCTACTGAAATTGTGGATATAAATCCACAGTTTCATTTGACTTAGTTAAATACATAACTTAGTTAAATGTTTTTTTTTAATCTTAACATTAACGATAGATGCGTAATTCATCATGTATCTAATGAAACTAAAATAAAAGTGAAATCAAACTAGATACAAAATGCTCAAACAGCTAACAAAACAAAAAAGTTACAAACTTTTTAAAAATATTGTCAAAGAGACTTAAAAATGTGGAAACTAGTTGAAATATAACTGTCAAATGTTAACATATCTATGATGACCTGCATACCATTCTTTTCAATTATTGAGGTTCTCTCAAATATAAATAGTGACAAGACGTTGTACTTTTTAATAAAAAAACTTTAATTTTGATCCCCTTGAGGGAGCTGAAGAAAATTTTAAGAAAATTCTAATATATTTATTTGAATACATATCAAAGGGCAATAATTTGTTCTAATAAATAAACAAATTAAAAAAAAAAAAAATTAAAAGTTTTAAAGAAAAAAATAGACAAAGTAAAAATGTTAGATTGGATATCCATTACTATATTTGGAACTCAATGATTTTGATTACATTAGTTCCGGTTTTAATTTCTAGATTAAGCTAAGTTTTTGTAAAGTGATATCTAAAAAAATGTTTTTAATTTGACTTCAAAATATAGTTTGGTTTAAAAGCAGTCTATAAGCAGTTATAAAATTATTAGCAAATAAAAATAAGTCAACAATTAAAACATAATTTTTTAAAGTATTTATGTTTTAAATTTTTATGGATTTATTAGATTTCTTTGAATGTAAGAATTTAGATCTTAAGTCTTACAAATGATCATGTAATTTTGTTCATTACAAAAATTAGTGCAATAGCTGGATGATAGGTAGAACAGCTTTTATAATTTACAATCAAAAAAGCTTTTCCGCCTGCATCAAGAATTAAACGTTCCTTAACCCAATATTGTTAAATCATTTACTCGTCACTCTTTTTATTGACTTAATTTAAATTTATATCTGAGCGTCGTTTTTTCCTGCAATGCGAACTTTTTTTTTTTAATACAGAAACTATAGATAAGGTAAGTAAAACAAATGAAAACATTTCCCGCGGTAAAAGTACCCATTTCCCAGGGTATTATTCATCAAACGACATAATTTTAAAAATTTATTTCAGATTTTTTTTTTTGAGTGGTTATAAACTTCTTTTGCGTTTATATTTTAGTATGGAGATAAATTTAAGAACTGGTTTTATTCTTTAATATCAAAATAAAATGTTTACTTAGTTTATAATGACTTGAATGACGTAATAATTATAGTTTCTCATCTTGAATACCAATGAACAAAATAATAAAGAATACAGTTTAAATTTGATAATAATAATGAAAACTAGATTTGATGAAGAACAACTGCTTGTAATAGTTATCATCAAATCCCTTCACGCAGCTTGAGTTACTTCAAGTTGTTTGGTACTTACGACATAATATTATATAATTAGGTTTCATAATACAATATACTTACACTCTTTTACTTTATACTCACTCTATAGTTTTATATACATCAAACAGAACAATCAAAGCATTAAACACAAACTAAATACAATTTTTTAAAAACAAAAACAACTGCAAACGAAAAAATATTATGAAACTTTATAATATAATATATATCATTTAATATAATATATATGCAATATATAAAAAAATATATATGTAATTTATAAAATTTATAAGTATTTATTTCAGAAAACTTGTAAAAAATTAAAAAAAAAAATTATTACTTTGAATTACTTTACAAATTTGAGTAAAAAATTGGATAGATTTGGGAAATGGTCAAGAAAA
This sequence comes from Hydra vulgaris, assembly GCF_022113875.1. Taxonomy (NCBI): domain Eukaryota; kingdom Metazoa; phylum Cnidaria; class Hydrozoa; order Anthoathecata; family Hydridae; genus Hydra; species Hydra vulgaris. The sequence continues at coordinate 61,387,951 of NC_061158.1, forward strand.
GTACAAGAAAACAAAAGTGATGCTTTGATTTTCAGCCATAAATTATTATATTTTTAAGATATTTAACTACTTTGCGTTCTTCGTGTTAAAATCTTTGTTCTAAGACCTTCGTCTACAATATACAATCTTAGCTCTGCAAATTTTATTCTACGACCATTGTTCAACGTTCGACTTTTTTTTTTTAGGCCTGTTCATCGCATTTTGCGCAAACAACACAACGAGAAATTTATCACATTCTTTTATCTTGCCAAAAAATAACCTTCACTTGACTTCATTTCTTACAAATTCAACTAATAATTTATACTAGCTGAGATTAGACCCATAAAAATGCAGGTCTTTGTAAGTCTATTCCAAACCGAACTTTTCTTTACTTTTTCCCTATACATCCTAGCTTTCCGGATCCGTAAAATACAGGCCTAACATTTCTATCCATATCTATTCTGCACTCATTATTTGTATACCTATTCCTTATTTAATTCAATATTTTTTAGTAAAACAGTTTATTCTGAAAAAAACATTCAAGAATAAAAAACTTAACATGTGCACCTTTTCCGCTTATATAGAGTTTATAAAAGACTTATAATTAAATTTATTTTCCTACTAAATGCATTTTATTTGATAACTCAGTAGTTAAGTGCGCTGTCATTAGTTTTTTATTAGGGGGTTTTAGACTTTTCTTCAGCGTAATAAACTTTGACATTTTAAAAATAATGCTTATATACTTATAACAGAAAAATAATAATTTAGCAAAAAAGATTTCTAAAATTTAAGATAAAATTATAAAGTTTTCTTATTTTATAGATATATTAGCTGTCATTATCCGTAAAACACGGGTCTTGGTAAATTTATTCCACATCGCCTTTTTCTATACTTATTCTTTATTTCAATATTTTGTAGTGAGTTGTAGAAAAAAAGTTATATACATATAGAAAAACTATCATTATTGTTTCCTTCTTAAATCAATGAAAAATAAAAATTTCTATTATAATTAACCTTAATAAACTTTAAATGTTACGGTAACGTTACGTTGCGTAAATCGCCAATTGGATACCTGTCTTAATACCTGCTTAAAACGTGTAAAATGCTTCACCTGACCGGACCCGTAAAAACACGAGTCTTTGTAAATCTATTCCACACTGACCTTTTCTTTTCTTTTTCTTTATGTGTATATCCTAATTTTCCTAACCAGTAAAATACGGGTTTTTACCAAAGCGACAATTTCTATACTAATTTAATCCCCAAAAACCATACCTTAACTTTAATATTATTTGGTAAAATAAAATAATCTAAAAATTTTTAAAAAGTTTCTTTAAGCGCGGTTTCAAACAGAATTAGCAAAAAAAAAATTAATATACGCATCTTTTCCGTATACGGGTCTTATAAGAGTATTTTATATAAGTGGATTTTATGAGATTTATAAAATTGTTGTTTTTCTCATAAATAGAGAGTCTCTATTCCACATTAACTTTGACTATATTTCTCCTAATATTTTTTTAGTCAACAATAAAAAATATGAACTATGAACAAAAACAATAGACTATGAACAAAAACGAAATTTTAAATACGCATCTTTTTCGTATACTTAGAGCTTATTACCACGTATATTTTTTTGGAATGAATTTTTCTGAATTAACTACTAAAAAAAATTAGAAAGAAAATCTTCTCTTTACGGTGTTAGATGCCTAGATTTACCTAATTAAATATGTTAGATACTATTTTCATATTTATCTAAGTTCCGTCATTTAGCATTTGGTTTTGAATGTTTAGCGGAGGCGTTGTAAAACAGCTATGAAACTTTAAATTACTTTATTATCCTAAAATAATTAATTTTAACTTTTATTATTTTTAAAATAATTAAGTTGATAAAAATGATTCATTTTATATAATATCAAAATTTTAAGTCATGTTCTTAATTAAAACATTTGATTTCTTTATAAAAACATTTGATTCAAAAAACGTTTAGAAGCCGCGTGACAAGCAAAACAAAACACTTTCATAGTTCTCTTTTAAAAGTGTTTTACTCTGTATTTTAAATAAAATAAATGAAAAATTAAAAAAAAAAAAAAAAAGAATTTTAATGATAGAACTCTAACTCTGATATTCAATTCCGTATGTCGGCCCGCTAAACGCTCGACCATATTACAACTTACTTAACTTAAGTTTTATATTATTTAAAAATCAAAAGATTGTATAAAACAAAAATAAATGGTACAGATCAAAATTAAAAAGACTATAAAACTATAAAACATGATTTTACATATTTATTATTACAAAACTTGATATTACATACATAATAAAAATTCACTAAACATTCAAAGATACAACTTCGTTTAAAGATACACTTTCGTTCACATTTTCTTATAAAACAAAGCTGTTGCAAATCTCTTTCCCCATTAACTTGATTGCAATGGCTGCCAAGAGGTCTGTATCAAACAGGCTCGAAAGGGCACTACTACTATTAAATTTATTTAGTATTATCAAGGACGTATTAAAAGATGGACGTTTAACGTATTGTTTAAAAGACAAGGTATCCGCGCTAGTCATTGTTACAAATAACAATAGCAAAACAATAGCAAAACAATATAATATATTTTTAACTTGAGAATATTTTTACTTGATTTTACGTCAAAATAACGATAATCTCCCCTAGCCTTATGTTAATTCTGAATTAAGATTAAACTTTTAAAAAGAACACAATAAATAAACTTTTAATAGAAAGAAATCAAACTTACTTATTGCTTGATAAACGATATATGTAAAGGAACAGATCGCATGACATATTTTCAGTGGTTTTAGAATACAGTTGGCGTTCATACCATAATCCAAGAATCAGATAATTCTAAAATCTTTTTATTAAGCTGTTTTTATTACCGGATTTAGTGGATTTAATTAGATAAACCGCAAAGACATTATTTTAGTCGTTTGAGAGTTGGCGCACGTATCGTAATACAAAAATTCGAATTTTACAGTTAAGCTATTTTTATTACCGGGTTTGGAGGATGTAAGATGACAAATTTTAACAAATCTATAATTGGAGTTTAAAATATTTCACTTGGATGTCAACATGTTTTGTGTTTTTTCAATTTTTTCAATTTTTTTAAATATAATATATTTTAAATATAATATATTTTAAATATAATATATTTTAAATATAATATATTTTAAATATAATATATTTTAAATATAATATATTTTAAATATAATATATTTTAAATATAATATATTTTAAATATAATTTATTTTAAATATAATATATTTTAAATATAATATATTTTAAATAAAACATACCTATTAATCACTTAACTTACTTAAACATCAAAACAAAACTGCTTGAGCAAAAAAGTCTTGTAATTATAAGAAAAGTTTACTTATGTTCCATAGGATCCTGAATAAAACGTTTTATAAGTGGATTTTTTACATTTCATAAACAATATATATATAAACAAATAAACTATATTTTTTTAAATATAAATTGTTTATGTAGGGATGGTTAGGCGCCAAACCTATCTATTAAACAAAGTTTAAAATAAGTTAGTTTTATTAAAAAATAATTTATATGTTTCTTTGTTTATATAATGTTTCTTTGCAAATGCCAATACTTAAAATTTTTAAGCACTGAACTGCGATTACTTTTAAATTATTTGGTTTAGGGGCTTTTGTTAAGAACTTTTCAATTTTGCGTCAGGTAAAAGTTATCATTTTTGAGTTTTTTACAAAATAAGCTTTGTTTTTTTGGTTTTTTCTATAAAAGTTATTGAATACATATTTTCAAAAAGTTCTGAAAAAATTCATTAAAATTATTTAAAAAAAAAAAACGTTTTACAAAGAGTTTATATATACATTAGAGGTGTTCAAATTTTACAATTTTTTTTTGGAACATGTAAGCAAGCTAAAAAGGTGTGTAATCGTGAGTAATTTTAAGATAAAATTTTGATTTTTCAAAAAAAAAAAATTTTACCTTGCTACACCCAACCAAATTTTTTCAAAATTTTTAATATTTTACAAGATTGATTTTAGAATAGATACAAGAAATTTTCTCGAGATCTAAGATACATACAAACATGTATACGACTTATTTGTTAGCTTACTATGTCTGGAGCATTCTTGAAAAAAATTGACACCCTAACTTTATGAGGTCACCTTGCTACAACATGATTTCGAAAACCGTGAGAGTATGGACGAGGGGGAGGAAACAATTTTTTTATTTTTTTTTCAAATTTAAGTTGAAACTTATAAATATAAAAACGTCTAAAAGTCTTTTTTTTTTATATATAAAAATCTTTTTTCTATAAAAATAAAACCTCCGTCATAAAACCGCAGCTCAATGAGTCAAGATTTTGTAGGAATGTGTTGCAGCAGTTATATAGATCTAAAGAGTTTTGTACAGCCTCCTTATGGCTAGCAAAGTAAATATAAAAAATGTATTGATGTCTCTCTACCCAAACAGGGAGGGGAATGTATGGGTAATTTTTTGCCGTACCTTTCCCTCCCCCCTTCCTTTTTTTTTTTTTTTACTTCAGAAATATAAATAAAAACAGCGTTGAAAAATTTTTTAATTTAAAATATAGATTTATGTTTCTGCATTATTGAAGGTCTCGTTTTCAGCCTCTAAGTCTCAACCACTTCATCTTTATCAACAATATCCTAGCTACTGTCAAAATCACGAGTACTAGATAGTGATAACTTGTCCTCCGTCTCCTCAAGACATTCATATTTGTACGCAGGGTTAGCTTCTCAGCAGGTGTTAGCTGTTCGGCTGCGCGTGAAATGTTTTTTTTAATTTTATTCTTGACTATTAATATTATCTGCAGTTTCGTCTCGTCATATGTCTGTAAAACGACCTCCTGAATTGCTTTTACGACTGTCTCTGCTGCATCATTAACAACAACCAAGCTTTTGACAAATAGTTGAAAAGCAATGAAATATGGATCTGTATTCCATGTAGACGGAGGATAAAAAAAACACTTTACATGTCTTTCAGTGTATTTAACTATATCAAACACTAACCATGACTCAGCTCCTACATATAATTAACGAGTGAAGGTGGCTCGGTGAGTTTGAGAAACTCGGTCTTTTGTGGAATAAAACCAGAATTGTTCTTTCTTTCAAAATCATACTTGTTTGTTCGAGGATACTGTACTAGCTTTCTAGCTATTTCTTCCTTTTTAATGTCAGACACAGACTGATCTAAATTGGCTAGGGCAAAAAAAAACAAAAAACAGTATTGGGATCAGACAGTGTTTTCCCCACCTTTTGAAGACTGAAGCTGCATCTACATCAAATTTCTCCAAATGGGCCATCTGTTAGATAAAGTGCTGGTCCTGCAATTTAAAATTTCAATACAATTTGGGTACACTATTTTATTAAATAATAATGCTAAAATTTAACTATGATTACTTGTATCTAAGACTAATTAACTAACTTGGATTGCAGCTGTATCTGATTTTTTAGCTCTCATAAGTTGAGGAGCATAGAAAATTGAAATAAAAATTGTCACCTTTTTCACCTCATTAATCTTCTCCTGGTTCAATTTTAAAATTTGCTTGGTTGAATTAAGAAGAAGCATGATCTTTAGATAGTAGATACTATTTGAATTAAAAACAAGCATGATGTACTGCTTGTGTATGTTGAACAGCTTGAATGTCGGTTCCAAGAACACGAGAGCTAGCTCAGCAAGTTCCTGGTAGTCCTGGTAGTCTTTTCTAGTGTTTATAAAAAAGTTTAATGCAGATATTTAATTTCATTTATTAATTTTTAGTATTCAAACTTGAAGATTTAAATGGTTAGAAAAATTTACGTGAGAGTTTTTGAAGACTTCTTCATTCGCAATTGTCATAAAACATTTTCTTGCTTTTTCTGCTTGTTCATTAAACCAAGAATCATAAATAGATTGCCATTTGAAGTTAGTGAGGAACCAGTTTTTCATATCAACATCATTTCACTTACTTTAACTGCTAACATTTATTGCTAACCAATAATGTTTCAATATGACTTCTAAAACATGGGGTCTAAATTGGTTGTAGACATCTGCTAAACAACGTTGGTTGTTAACCAATGTCGTTTCGCAGTCTGAAAAATTAAGACTATAACTAAATTGTTTATTGTAATTAGTTTTTAGAGTCTTTCTTTTAAATTATATTAAAAAACAGTTCACCTGTATACAGCACCACGAATCATTCCAGTTTTGCTAGCAGTAGTATCTTAGCAGACCATCCTTACGTGATCAGCAATTTCAAACTCTTTAAAAATACCTTTGATAGCCTTGAACTAATTTAGCCCTGTAACAGAATGGAGTCTTGGAGCGCCAAGTAGATGATCAGTGCCTCCAGCTCTGTAATTTTATGAACTGTTATATCCATGCCTATAGCTGTTCTCGTAGTTTCTTTAATAACTTCTCGGTTGATGACAATGGTTTGTTCTTGATTTTTAAAAACTCCTTATTGAACAGTCTATGTAATTGTTTTCTGATTCAGACTCTGAACTTGGTTCTAAAGAAATTGTTTTAGGTAGATGTACATCATCAGTAAAGCACATTTTAAAACCTCTAGACTTAATAAATGATTTTTCGCAAAAACTTGTTGATGCTATAAATTTAGTCTGAATCCTGCTATTACTCTTCTGTTCTATCTCGGCTCTACGCTTGTCAATAGACCCAAGCGTCATTTTTCTTTCTCCCATTTGATCCTTCAGAAAAAGCAAGTTCTTAGACTTGTCGGAATGAAGCCTATCTTTGTCTGCTTTGATAAGACGTTTCTTTGTGTTACTGACCCAAAACAGCCCTTGAAAATATTTAAATTAAATAAAAAATTAACAGCTCAAGAAAATTTTTTTGAAGTTTATTTAATTTAAACTGGAGGAGCGAATTTCAAAAGAGATTATAAATAACTTTTTGTATTTAAAAGTAGTTAGTACATCTTACATTCTTTAAGAAGTCAGTGAGAGATTGCACACACCCTGCCTTAATGTTATGTTTTTTTTTTTGAGCTTCAGATTTCTGTTAATATATTTTATTATAATTCCTTGCAGGGTGACAGGTCCAACCATAGGGAAACCAGATCTTAGCCATGGAAACCAAAGTGCTCCTTGTACATATTACTATTAGCAAGTAGTATAAAAAGAAGTACACTGAATAAAAAAATTTTAAGAACTTGTGATGAAAAACTCATTTATCAGACATTTTTTTTACAACAAATATAATTTTTGTAAAACTACATACAACAGTATATTTTTTCCTCAATGTTATTGAAGAGTTATTTACTTATAAATAGATATGTTTTTCTGTAGGTTTTTTTTTCATTTTAAACCAATTAAAGTATAAATTATAAATTGCACCTGAACTTGTTGCTGAGGGGACAGCATATAAGACGCTTATTTTGATAACTTGGCCCATTCTTTTTTTTAAGCTAATGAAATTGTTTAATCACATCAGCTCTAGTCTATAGCTTTATGGAACACATCTTAGTTGGTTTACCCACAAAAAAGTACTCCTTGGTGCGAGCACTTACTTTTCTTCTCTTAATAGAATTCTTTTACATTTTATGATTTCCGAATCTAAAAATCCCAGCTCCTCATGGTTAAAAAATTGCAGTAAATACATTCAAAAACATTAGTTTAACATTATTAAAAATAACTAAACATAAACAACTTTACGAATGTACTTTTAATAAAAAACCAGCACTAAACAAACTTTTAACCAAAAAGCAATGAAAACTTTAGAAACTGATTTTTGATAAATAAAAAAAGTGTAGATAAAATATAAATACACAATAATTGTTAAAAATTATCTAACTGCACATTTATATGGACCAAAAGCAGTCTTTTTAAATTGTCAATATAAACAAATTCTATCATAAGGTTTATTAAACATCTGCAAAATTTATTAAACATCTGGCCTTTTAGATGTTTTTCTCTTGTCCTAATAATAATGATACTTTGCGCTTTTATTATTTGTATACTTTAAAATTTGTGATTTTTATTTTACTTTATATAGATTGTAAACGAATCTTATTTTTTATTACTTTATCCAAATGTATTTTTATTATTCATAATTTACATTTCTTTTTCATTCTATATCACAATATTTTTACGATAAAATTTAATAAAAATTATTATGCGGTTTTGTAACCATTTTGTAACAAAGTGTTTTGCTAAACGAAAACTTTTTTTTTGTTGCTCTTATCTACACCCCCCCTCCGTCCATACTCTCACGGTTTCCGAAATCAAGTTGTAGCAAAGTGATCTCATAAAGCTAGGGTTCCAATTTTTTTCAAGCATGCTCTAGACATAATAAGCTAACAAATAAGTTGTATACATGTTTGTATGTATCTTAGATCTCGAGAAAATTTCAATCTTGTAAAAAGTTACAAATTTTGAAAAACTTTGGTTGGGTGTAGCAAGGTGAAATTTTTTTTTTTGAAAAACCAAAATATTATCATAAAATCACTCACGATTACACATCTTTTTAGCTTGCATACACAAAAAAAAAAATTGTAAATTTTGAGCACCCCTAATATACATTGTTTGCGCTCAACCATTTTTTCTTTTTAATTGCGTTTTTCTCGAAATACGTAATAAGCATATTAAGGCGTTTTGAAAAACAGCTGATGTACATATTTATTGTAAAAAAATAAATGCAGCAAAAAAAACTATTTATTGTCAAAATAAATTTTTAATTTATTTTCTGCCGCACTTTCTGGAGTAGCAGAACTGTTTTAAAATGTTTTTTTTTTAATTAAACTTTAAAAAACTTTTTTTTTTAGACCATCCGCAGCTTATAAGGACTAATTACCTAAGCACGTTAATAATAGAAGTATCTCAATCATGACACATACGCAACAATGTTTTTCTCCCGTTGTTTTGATGTGTAAATGAAATTTCAAAGCCATTTGAAGAATTAAAACATGCAATAAATATTATTATTGATCTATCAAAGATTATTGAAACAGTTGACCATCTTATTTTACTAGAAAAGCTGAAACAGTGTTACGGTGATTTAGAAGTTAATTTTCAAATCAAAAACAGTTTTTATTCGTAATGACAGTTATCATAATTATTATTTTTATATAGTTTCACAAGATTCAACCCTTGGAACACTTCTTTTAACATGCTTTATCTTTCTCCTAAGGGAAAAAAAAGATTTTACCTTCAAACTTGCTTTAAAAGTTTATTGATGAAATTGAAACTAAAAGTGATTCTTTCTCTGAGGTTTTAAGTGTTTATTTCATTCATAATATTACTTGGGATGAGCGGATTAGTTATAGGTGTACTAAAAATCATTAAAGATTGGAAATTTAAATCAAGCTAAAACTTATCTTAATAAACAAAATGTTTAATAATATATTTTTCATTTATTAAATTGATTCATTATTATTTCACTTTTGTTTATGAAAATGTGATTATTAAAATGCCTCTAGAAGTCTTTTATTTTAATTTAGTTGATAAGGTAATTGGTGCTAATGTTTGGCAAAATTTGGCTCATTCATCAGTACATTTTTGTCGAGCTATAAGCATAAAATTTTGCAAAGAGACACCTCAGAAAACTAAGGTTGTTGTAGATGAAATGAAAGCCAAATATACTCTTTACGGCCGTCAATAATTGATTTAACAATGATAAATGGAAAAGTGGCTCAGATATTAACGGATACGCTTTCTGCTTCTACCTGATCAATATATAGAGCTACTTCAAGAAAAATAAACAAATTGACCAAAGTTTCTGCTAGGCAAAAATAAATGTTCGTATTAATAGGAACTGTCAACATTAGGTGCCTTGATTTGTTGTATGGAAATGATATTACTTATATTCAACAACCTATCTTTTCAAACATGCTCAGCTTAAAGTAAAGAAAAAAAACGAAAAAGAAAGAGAAGAAGACCTTGGTACAGAAGCATTTTCGTGAGCATAATGGTTAATTGTCTGCAAACCAAAATAAGTAAGTGGTAATACCAATAATGGTAATACTGCTATGAGACTATTTTACAATCCAAGCTGCTCTTCTAAAATCATTAGAGTAAATGAAATCTTGATCAAGCGAATTTACATAATTCTGCAAGCTTTCTCTTTAGATGTTATGATAAATGCTGAAAGTTTTGGTACATATTCTACAGTAATTGCTCACCTTTGTGTGAGGAATTATAGCTGCCATTAAATGCCGTCTTCAGTACACAAAGTTTTACTTCACGGAAAAAATATCATGGAACATTCAGCAGTACTGCCTATCAGTCAACTTTCAGAAGATGCGCAAGAATCCTGTAGTGAAGATTAAAAAAAATTTCGTCTTCATCATGCGAGGAAATGTTCTAGATTACCTACAAATGAGGACGTGTTTCATACTCTTTTGTAGACTCCTAGTCCCTACATCACCAGAATTATATGTATCTGATCCCTACCTCACCAGCATTACATATTTCCTACAACATATCTTTCCAAACGTTTTACAAAAACCCTTGAGAACTATCATTTTTTTAAACATTCTCTAAAAATTAGTTAAATATTAAATATAGAAAGTTATAATTTTACTTATAAATAATTTATTATACTTTTCTGCTCCGAATCATAGTTCTTTGCTATAGTTATATTGAGTGAAAAATATCCATTTGTTATTTTGTTTCAACCTACTCTTATTACAAAACCTAAATGAAAATCTTGGATCTTGCAGTTAATAGCTTCCAAATGAGTTTTAAATTCAATTTCTTGTGTAGTAGTAACTCGTCTACTTGCCTTTTTTTCTTCTTGTGCAAAAGAACAATTAAAAATCCATTTCTAAAAATTTTTTAAACAAATATTTTTCAGTTTTATAATTTTTATAACTAACATATATATATATATATATATATATATATATATATATATATATATATATATATATATATATATATATATATATATCATATATATATATATATATATATATATATATATATATATATATATATATATATATATATATATATATATATATATATATATATATATATATATATATATATATATATATATATATATATATATATATATATATATATATGTAAGTAAATATACAAGACTATAAAAAGTAAATTGTACAAATTTATTGTTTAAATAAATTGTACAAATTCATTGTCCTGAAATGGAATCAATTGATATTGCAAAACGTTTTACCTTTAACCTCAAAAACTAGAATATATTATTGGATCAAGCAAGTAAAGAAAACGGTACATTAAAAAGAAAAATTGCCAATGCTCGTTTAGTAAAAATAGCAACCAAAAGTAACATTATAAAACTAAAAAATATGTTCAATCATAGATCAAGACGTTATCAAAGAGTAGCTGCTAGAAAACTTGGATGCTCTCAACCATATGTTAACAAGTTGTTAAAAATGCGTACCAACATCAATTTTAATCAAATGTGTTGCATGCATCAAATACTTCGTTTGTAAAGGATTTTTTATTCTGTGTTTCCTGTATTTGATTAATTATCAGTGAGTAACAAGTTTGATTTTTTAGCAGCTTGATAAAAAGATTAACTTTGTTCCTAAGGAGAATAGTTGAGATATCTTCTATTTTAAAAAAAGAATGATGGTAATTTTTATTTTACTTCGAAATACAGAAAAATGATTTTAAGACTGCTCTTCCAACAGCGTCTATTTTGCTGAGAAAATTAGTATCATATTTACATAGTTCAAGACCATATATAAGCTTCGGCACTGTTAATGTATTGTACAGATGAACAATTGTTGATGGCTGGCAGTAACGAATCTCACTGTCGATTAGAGCTTTTGCAACTAATTGAAACTGAGTTATACGCTCATTTAAATTTTTCTTTCGGAGTGTTGCAATTTTATTTTTGCTGGTATCGTTATCCCATTGAAAACCCAGATGTTTTAATTTATTTTGAAGATATATAGAGACTCCATTAATTTTAACAACGTTGTTAGGAATATAATGCAGACAACTTTTACAGCATTATAGAAAACTCGGTTTTTTAATCGAGTCTGAATCGTACTCAACTTTGCGCCACGCTGATCAGTCAAGCAATCACGCTTTCTACACTAATAATTTAAATAAGAAATCGGATAATGTTAAAAACAGTTTCAAAAAATATTCCCAAAAATTGCTTCATGGCTTGCTATATTACCTAAAGGATTGACAAAAACCTTTTTAATAAAATCTGGAAATGCGATCAACCAAGACGTTTATTGTGAAGTTCTAAATATCAAACTCCTTCCGTTTATTAAAAAAATTATAGTGCTAGTTATTATGTGTTTTGGCCTAAATTAGCGTCCGCTCATTATGTTTCTAAGGTAACAAAATTTTGACTTGATTTTTTGTTTCTAAGGTAACAAAATTTTATGTTTCTAAGGTAACAAAATTTTGGCAAGACCAGAATATACCTTTTGTCCCAAAATTAAAAAATCCATCAAATTTTCCGGAAGCTCGTCCAATAGAATATTTTTGGGGAAACTTGAAAATGGAGGTTTACAAGAAGAACTTATACATACATATATATATATATATATATATATATATATATATATATATATATATATATATATATATATATATATATATATATATATATATATATATATATATATATATATATATATATATATATACATATATATATATATATATATATATATATATATATATATATATATATATATATATATATATATATATATATATATATATATATATATATATATATATATATATATATATATATATATATATATATGTATATATATTATGTATTATATTTACAAGTAAAATAATGACGTAATAATAATGACGGTTCTGTTTCATCCAGACACAAAGTATTATATTTTTAATTTCAAACTATTTTTTTTATATACTATAAATAAACTTGAAGCTTAAATATTCTTAATTGTAAATTTATTTATTATCTAAATGTTTCATAATAAAAACTTTTAACACTTATCCTTTTCAGCGGTTCTAGATGACTATTACGGTCTTCTACGAGTTCCCGCGTTCTCGTTAATTTTAACAACGTTTCTGTAAATTACAGGGGTATAACCAAAATTTTTTGTATATTTAGTAACTAACTTTCAGCCTTGAAATAAATTTCAAACATTTATGTGTTTACAGTATGTCAAATAAAGATGCATTTCAAAAAATTACGATGATTTTAGCCTGGCAACAAAAAAACCCTAGAGTTTTGGCAACAATTACTCTAAACGTGAGCAACAAACTAACGATATTATTTTTGCTATTGTCAACTAAAGTTATACTTATTGATAAATGTTAAATTTTATATAATAATAAATAATAGCGTTCAAAAATTATGACCATTCAAAGTTTAAATTTAAAACAGCGAAAAATGCTGGATCAGCCCACGAATTATTTTTTGTAACGGGTTTCATTTTTTTTTTAAATGAAACGCTTTTTATACTTAAAGCCCTTTGAATATTATATACTCTTTTACTGTTTTAAAAGTTGTGATATGATTTTTAACATTTTAATGGAAATTGACAGTGTAATAATGGTGCATAAAAGTTGTGATGTTTTTTTCAACATTTTGATTGAAACTGATAGTCCAATAATAGTGCACAAATTTTTTTAGTTGCTATTTTTGAGCCTCGTATAGGAATAAAAAATTACCCCTAAAATGATCCCTAAAACGGTTTTATTTTAACAAAATCATATAAAAGATAAAAAATCGCATTTATAATATAAACGGAAATATAGATAGAAATAAGTTCTCGATTTATGTAAAAATAATTAGATAGATAGAAATAGATAGAATTAGATAGATAGAAATTATTAGAATTAGATGAAACATAGAAAGATATAAATTCTAAATTTATAAATAAATATTGACAGATACTTATGTTTTTTCTAACTTCAAACCCAAATTTAACTCTTAGACGGTGTTTTGTAAGTTTTTATGCCGAATGAACACTAAGTGTCGCTAAGTTTACAGGCAATGTTTTCATTTTTTGGTCCTCAATTTTAGTGCGAGGTTCAAAATCGGCAAAAATTGTGAGTGTTTTCTGTTAACTCTATTAACACCTTGATAGAGTCAAAAACAAAGAGATAACCATAGTCAATAAACTTTAAATGAGAAAGTTGGTTAATAGTTAGCATGAAATATTCAACTCGTTAAATATCTACTTTTAAAATAATAAAAAAATTTAAAAGATCATTGGTTTTATATTAGAATTTTAGTTTATTGTTTTAAAATTTTGTTTTCATACATATTTTAATTTAATTTTTTTTTAATTCTTTTTTTTTAAAATTTTTTTAATTTTATTTTATTATTTTTTAAAATATGTTTAGGTGAAACAGAGCTGAACAAAATAGTAAGTAAACTTACTAACATATAATTAATTTATAAAACAAACTTTGTTTTTAAAATTTTAGGTTTGAAGGTTGTTTTTTTTTTAAAAAGGGTGTGTTTGAAGGTTTTGTTATTTTTAAAAAGGGTGGGTTTAAAGGTTTTGTTATTTTTGCGCGCTATTTTACAGATACAAAAATAACTTTTTTGTAGTATTTTTGTAGCGTTAAACATTGTCTCCGCTTCCCATTTTGCAAATTTTTTTTCTTTGATTGGTTCTTTCGGGAAACTTGTATTACATTTGATTTATAAAAAGAATTATAGTATGTCTTTTTAAAATTACACTCTTATATTGATAATTTAATATGAAATTGAGTTATGCAGAAAATTAAAATTGCACACTTATTATACTCCTGAATAAAAATTAATTAATTAAAACTAAAAATTTCTATGCGAAATAATTTTTTAAACTAAAAATTTGTTAAAAAACCAATATTAAAAAAACTTCTAAAAAATAATTTAAAGAATTTATAAAATATTAGTAATCTAATTAGTAAATATAAAATGCAAATTCTACGTGGATCGCGTTGCTGGGAAATTATTTAAAACTGGCTTGTAGTTTGCTTGTAGTACCTTAAAGAAAAAAAAAAGATTACTACTGTCCTACCAATTTATCATGCTTGTTCTACTTTTATTTAATTTGTAAATTCTAATTCCTAAATTTTCACACACTGTTTTTTGCATAACTTGTTGAAAGGCCTAGCTTCAGATATTTTGTTGTGGATTAAATAGATAACCTTCAACTTATCTTAACCTTAAACCAATAGAAAAAGCTGATACTAAACTAATAAAATTACTTAACCTTTAACAAATCGAACTTCTATCTACAATTTTATTTGTTAAAAATAAATAAAAATCATAAAATTAGGAAAGATTTCACCTTATTGGTATTTTTATAATAGGTAATATTTGTTAATACTAATAGAAATACCTTATTTTTAATTTTGAATATGCTTTTTATGAAGTTTATATGAAAATATCTTGCAATGATTTAAGTAAAACCCATATCTAAATAAAATATATTAACTTTTACGAATAAAAATAAACGCTTGTACTTTTTTTTATTTTTACCAGTACACAAATTTTGATAAAATGCCATACCGCTAAGCAGCTTTGTAAGTCACAACATTTGCAGTGCTAATTTTGCAAGTCATAACATCTGTGTACTTGTTTTGAAGCTCAATAAACTTTCGTGGGTATTTTATATATAATGGCTTTACCTAGATAACCTTAACCCAAATATCAAGGCTTATAATAGCCTGATACCTTTTATCAGATTATTATATCCTTAATACAAATTATATCTGATACTGGTATATTTTAATTTGCTCGTATTTTATCAGTTCTTGAAGCTTAGTGGATAGTGCTCCGTCTATGGTGCCTGCGGTTCCTGGTTCGATGCAAAACTGTGTTATTCACTCCAATTACAATAAAAAATTTGTTCGATATACATAACATCCGAAGATTGTTTCACTTTAAGATAAGGGTGGAAAAAACAAAAGCCACAACGGAAATGATTAATCGTATGATCACAAACAAATTAGATTACAACCTCACTGAAGCGGAAAGTCAAGTATTAAACCAAAGGAATTAAAAAATCTTTAAAAACAAAACAAAAACTTTATATCAAATACTTAAAAAATAGAAATGAAGCAAACCTAAATGCTTACAAACAATATAAAAATTTGTTTGAAAAAATCAAAAAGATTACAAAAAAGAATTATTACTCAAATAAAATAAAAAACTCCAAAGATGATATTAAAAAAACGTGGGACGTAATTAAAGAAATAATTGGGAACAAAAATTGCAAACCAAATAGTTTACCTACTAAAGTTGTTATAAATAATGAAGAGCATGTCAGTAGAGACGTAATCTCAGAAAAGTTTAACAATTTTTTCGTTAACATAGGCCTTAACCTGGCTACAAAAATTAATTGTCCAAACAACTCATTCGAGACATACTTAACTAATAACAATGACGAATTAGCATTTAGCGAACTAAAAATTGAAGAACTTGAAGTTGCAATAAAATCTCTTAAAATAAATAAATCTCCAGGTATAGATGATATTTGTAGCAATATCGTTATCGATGTCTTTTTGGAGATACGCAAACCGATCTTCGAAATATTTAAATCATCAATTAAAACAGGTACTGAACCAGATAAATTGAAAACAGCTAAAATTATACAAATTTTTAAAACAGGCGAAACATCTTTATTAAATAATTACAGACCGATCTCTATACTGCCTACTTTCTCTAAAATACTTGAAAGAATAGTTTACAATAGATTATACGAATATCTCCTTCAAAATAACCTCTTAAACAAAAAACAATTCGGGTTTCAAACAAAACACTCAACCGAACATGCCATTTTAGATCTTGTAAATAGCAAGAGTAATTCTTTCGATAAAAAGCAATTTGTATTAGGGACTTTTATAGAATTATGTAAAGCGTTCGACACAGTTAATCACAATATCTTACTTAAAAAAATGGAAAGATATGGTGTTAAAAATATATCCCTTGACTGGTTCAAAAGTTACCTGAGTAACAGAAAATAATGCGTTGTTACAGATCATAATAAATATTCAGACCTACTAGAAATAAAATGCGGAGTTCCCCAAGGTTCCATTCTGGGTCCCCTTTTATTTCTAATATATATCAACGATCTTCCAAAAGCCCTAAAAAAACTTGATGTAATAATGTTCGCTGATGATACAAATTTATTTTACTTATCGCCATCTATAAGCGACCTTTACGAATCTATGAACACTGACCTCGAAAACCTCAACATCTGGTTTAAAGTTAATAAATTATCTTTGAATACAGAAAAAACAAAATATATTTTGTTTAACTCCAACCGTCTTAAAAACTTTATACCAGACACTCTACCTTCACTAAAAATTGATAACATAAACATCAAAAGAACTGAAATAACTAAGTTTCTTGGAATAATTTTTGACCAGAATATTAATTGGAAAGCCCATATTAATACAATAAACACAAAAATATCAAAAAGTATCGGCGTACTCTACAAAGCCAAACCTATGCTTTCCCAAGACAACTTAAAAATTATCTTCTTTTCTTATATTCAAAGTTACCTAACATACGCTAATATTGCATGGGGAAGTACCCATAAAACTAAATTAAATTCACTCTACATACATCAGAAACATGCATCAAGATTAATATATAATAAAGATAAATTCACTTATGCCGACACTTTACTTAAAAATTTAAATGTATTAAATATCTATCAAATAAATATTTACGAAAATATCTTATTCATGCTAAAATACAAACTCGGACTTGTTCCAAAATACTTTACTGATAGCTTTTTTCATATCAACGCAAACAAATATATCACACGAGGAACAGGTAACTTCACCCTGCCTTTAAAAAAAACAAAATTCTCGTGATTTTCTTTTATATACCGTGGCCCATACTTACATAACAAAATAATACTTCAAAATATGGAACTTAATAAAATGGATAACCTTATTGCTCTGAAAAAAAATCTAAAACATATCATAATTAACTTAACCAACTTCATCGAAATGTATTAAACAATTTGGGAAAAATAGTAATAATAAAAAGCCCTACTACTTCTACTATATAGTAGATACCAAAATACTTATGTGTATTTGTTGAACTTGTTCATTAAAGTTTATTTTATGTTTTAAAGGTTCTCGATGAAAAGACTATTTTAGTGCGAGTGTCCTTACAACAAAGAAAAATATTTTTTTAAGATTAATTTTATATATATATATTCAACAACGTCCACAAGCAAGTCCCTAGTAGCTCTGTGGTACGACGGACTTGCATATATTTTTTAAATGCATGGGTTAATAGCCAGCACTTTATATTATAAAAAACGAATAGTTACCTTATTTTGTACACTAAACAACGCGCATGCGCTAAACAGAATTTTAAATTTCTTTTGTCTTGTAAAAATTTTAATGGTACAAAAAATGTTTAATTGTACGTTTTGTACTTATATGTAAAAATAGGTAATTTTGTTTTATTGAAATATATACGGATACTTGTGTTGAAAAAAAAAAAAAAAAAAAAAAAAAAAAAAAAAAAGATGATTAATGTGACCCAAGAAGTCCTTACGGTCTTATCACAGAGCATCGCGGAAGAGCATTTAATAGGAAGTTCACGCCTCCGTCCCAACCGATGTTGCAAAACTTGCCCAGATCACAGTTGGATAAAATCGCGTTTTTTGTGCCAAAATTATTTTTAATTTTTTTAATTTAAACTTTTATAAATTTATTATACAAACTATATAAAATGAATATCAAGCTCATATATTTTGCTAAAAAATTTTATCTTTTGGTTTAATTACAATAAAACATTACGAACTAGATATATCTATACTCTAAAACGTAGAATTTTTGCAAATAAAAAGTTCAAAGACACCTGGAAGAAATTTATTTTTTACAGATTAAACAGTTTTTCAATAAGATGAAACAACTGGATCAGATGTGCATAAAAGTCTGTTCGTTACATTTTCGATTGTCTTTGTTCTTCAATTTTTACGAGGATGATGTTCCCTATGTTTTCTAAATTCTTTATTTCTAGCTTCTTGAGCTTCTTCACTAAACGACCTATTGGTAAGAATAGATTTTCTATTACTTCTGTTCCATGGATTAATATCTTGTGAAGACTATGAGGCATGCAATACCAATGGTACAAACATGAGTAGAGTTTTTGCGGTCTCCAGACAAAGTAAGCGAAACTTACTAGTATCTATTTGAAATCCACTTGATATACAAATTAGGATTGTATGCAACTTTAAAATAAGTTCCTTGTTTATTCCTGTAATATCAGCAAACAAGTCTTCATTTGAAAAAGCTTTTCGAGCAGTATTGCTGTCATTTGAGTTTCCAGATCCTTCACATTTTGGGTAGTCAGCAATAAGTCCCATTTTGTGTTGAAATTCTATTTGCATCTTCATTTTTTTTTTTTAACCAGAGATTTCTCATTGTCTCCCCTAGCTTGCGATTTTTTTTATTGGTATTTTATATGAAATATGAATAAGACACTCAAAAAATTTTATCCATGCATGAAGTGTAGATAATCCATATTGAAGCTCATCCGGTGAGTATGGAAGTTTCGTAACTTTGTCGATGTTGTTCATGTCTTTTGGTGAACACCCGCATATACAGCAACATTGAATAGAGCTTGTTACATTTGATAGAGCAGTATGGACTTTGCCATCTATCATTGTAACTTGAATGATATGTTTGACTGAAATAGAATTACCAAACTAAACAAAAGTTTCAACAAGATTTAAAATCTCGTCTTTCAAAGTAGCTTTTTCAATAAGTTATAAATCAGTTGTTTCTTTTTCAAATTTAAATCTTAAAGGTCGGCAATGTAAAGTGGAAGAAGGTTTTGGATTTCTCCAAATGACAGTTAGGATTTCTCTAACATAAGTTGTAATCTGAAAGTGGAACCAGGCAAGTTAGAAACAATGATTCTTCTCTTTTCAAGTCATGAAAACTTTCAACAGAAATATTTTGTTTATATATGCTTTGACCAGTAGACCCATCAAAACCTGCTTTATAATGAAGAGATATCAGGTCAAACGCTTCTAGCATACATATAACCTCATTTTGAACTTGACAAAGTCTTTGAGCTGTATGGTCACATAAACTTTGCAGTGGTATACTTGCAGTATACCACTGCAAGTATACCACTCGTCAGTAAAAATCATGTTATTAAGGTAGCACAAAAGTTTCGATGATTTTATATTCTATATGCAGGATACAGGTTGCATTATAAAAAGTCTGTCATTATAAAAAAAATTAGTTTAGAGTTATTTGTATTTTAACGAGTAAAACGAGTTTTTATTATATATTTGTTTATATTATGTATATTGTTATAAATTTATATTTGTATTTTACAATATTTTGCAAACCATAGTTTTTAAATATTTTGTTACTTTATGACATAAATTATTCTTAAATAATAAGACAAAAATATTAAATCTTATGAAATTAAGTTTTACTTTAAAAAGATGCAGAATCAAAAAAGTTGTAGGACAAAAATAGAGATTCCCCGGAGAGAGAACTTTAATCAGTCATTTTTTTCTTATTAAAATCTTTGAGTAATTTATTACTTAGAATAAAATCCTGCCTGATATTGGGAATATTTTACGACACTCCGCGTATTGAAATTTGTTTAATAGGGTCAAAATGAGATGGGCCAGTGTTTAAATATCCTTATAACATGATAAAAAATAATATAAATATACTGCATAGAATGATCTGATTGCGTTTCTCAGTTAAACATGAGCAACAATGGTGTTTAGGTTGCACGACGCAAGTTAAGATATTTGTAAACATTTCTTCATATTATTTATAAAAACAACTTATACCTACTAGTAACAATTATTTCACAAAATATATTTTATCAATTTCAAACTATTTTAAATGTTATGTAACAAATAAAAAAATAAAAGTTTTATTATATTTACATATTTAAAACTATTATTTATTCTTAAAAGTCTTTATGAATTTATTTATTTATTTTTATATTAAATAATATTAAAATTGTTGCTAATTTTTGAATAATTATTCAAAAAGTTACATAGAAACATCATTCAAAAAGTTACATAGAAACATCATTTGAAAAGTTACATAGAAACATCATTCAAAAAGTTACATAGAAACATCATTCAAAAAGTTACATAGAAACATCATTTGAAAAGTTACATAGAAACATCATTCAAAAAGTTACATAGAAACATCATTCAAAAAGTTACATAGAAACATCATTTGAAAAGTTACATAGAAACATCATTCAAAAAGTTACATAGAAACATCATTCAAAAAGTTACATAGAAACATCATTCAAAAAGTTACATAGAAACATCATTCAAAAAGTTACATAGAAACATCATTTGAAAAGTTACATAGAAACATCATTCAAAAAGTTACATAGAAACATCATTCAAAAAGTTACATAGAAACATCATTCAAAAAGTTACATAGAAACATCATTCAAAAAGTTACATAGAAACATCATTCAAAAAGTTACATAGAAACATCATTCAAAAAGTTACATAGAAACATCATTCAAAAAGTTACATAGAAACATCATTTGAAAAGTTACATAGAAACATCATTCAAAAAGTTACATAGAAACATCATTCAAAAAGTTACATAGAAACATCATTTGAAAAGTTACATAGAAACATCATTTGAAAAGTTACATAGAAACATCATTCAAAAAGTTACATAGAAACATCATTCAAAAAGTTACATAGAAACATCATTTGAAAAGTTACATAGAAACATCATTCAAAAAGTTACATAGAAACATCATTCAAAAAGTTACATAGAAACATCATTCAAAAAGTTACATAGAAACATCATTCAAAAAGTTACATAGAAACATCATTTGAAAAGTTACATAGAAACATCATTCAAAAAGTTACATAGAAACATCATTCAAAAAGTTACATAGAAACATCATTCAAAAAGTTACATAGAAACATCAAAGACAAACTCATTTTTATCTTTTTTATCACAAGTAGTCTTTAGTGTTAGGTTAATATTTAGTTAATTATTTTAAAGATAATTCATTAATTTTGGTTTAAAGACTTTTTAAAATTCTAAAATATAAATTATTTCAAGATAAAAATGAAAATCCGAAGATTTATATGCTAACTTTAAATATCTCTAGCTAAAAAAAGAGAAAGTAAAGTAAGTATTAATTTCAAATGTAAAACTATGTGAATTGAAAAGTTAACTCAGTAGGCGATTCCAGAGCGCAACAAAAAATATTTAACGTTTGACAAAAAAAATGTAATTTTTAACAAATTTACTCACTTAGCCTTTTTTAAAAAAGAAAATTTATATTTTTATTTAGTGTTTAATTTAGTTGTTTGTGTTTTGAAGATTACATAGTTAATTTAGTAGGATTTTATGAATAATGAATATTTATGACATTCCAAGCTGTATGCGCAGAGTTTAAAGTCAACGGAAACTGTCTATTCGATCGCAAAATTTTTTGCGATCGAATAGACAGTTTCGAATATATGCCTTAAAAAGTAACAGACCTCCTAGAAGCAGCAGTAGCTATGGTACATTTTGATGTTCCTGTTCGAACTACTATCAGCCAAAAACTTCCTGTCTTGGCTTTCGGTAATAACAGTAGTAACAATATTTATGATTTTTTATTTAAATTTTTATTGTCATATATTGCCTTTATTCAGATATAGAACCAGATAATATTGAGCATATTGGACCATTAACTCCAGGACTTCTCAAAACTCCACCACGGCCTCACTATACCAATTACCATGACTGTGTTTATTGTCTGATCTTAATTGCTGCAAGGCAATATGTAACATAGTTACTTTTTCATGTGATGCTGAAGTGTCAAAGTTTGGGGATTAAAATTGTTTTAAAGTTGGTCTTGTTATCTCTAAAGAGCAAGACACAATTACAAGAGTAATAATAAACTGAAAAGAACTAGTGGCAAAAAAATAACTATTTGCATCACGCACAGAATCATAATTCCAAAAGTTTTTATTTATTATGATTATCTCAAGGGATTTGAGTAAAGCAGGAACCTCTAAAAACACATCTCGACAATCAATTCTGACAATGCATCTTGTACGACATTCATCAATAAGGCAAAAATGATTAGCATCCGGAAACTTTTTTTTATATTTTTTTTAGAATATCAAAACATTTCGGACTAAAGTTAAAAAACTGAGATACAATACGAAAATTTGCCATCATATTTCAGACAACTTATATCTTAAAGCCATTATGCGGTAGTGGTGTAGTGGTAGAGCTCTCGCTTCATAAACGAGTGGTTCCGAGTTCGTTCCCCACCACGTCCCCGGTAGTACCGCGCTCAACTCATTTCTCCGCGCAGCGGCCTTGTTCGTCAAGGTTCGTGTTTCGGAGTTATAGAGTTGAGAGAGGGTTATAGCCACAAATAAGTAGCCTCCTCGTCTGTAGTGGCCTTCTCGGCCTTGAGGAGGTGAATTAAAAAAAAAAAAAAAAAAAAAAAAAAAAAAAAATTTAAAACACAAAGGTTCAAAACACGAGACTCACAGTGTATATACAGTGCTTTTGAATAAGTACTTTTTATCCTTATTGCAGCACCAGAATATGTCCCCGCCATATTACTAGCACACTCATGTCAAGGACCGAGACAAAATATTTATTTCTAATCCTAACTGTTTAACAGTGTTCAAAATTTGGTTTGTCATAGCTTTTCCGAACAAGCCTGAATCACATGAAATAAAGTCTAAAAATAATTCACAAATTTCATTATTATTATTTGCAAAACACAATATAAGTGATATTTGCTCTACTTTGCTAACATCAGATGTTTCATCTGCTAATTTAAAAAAAAAATTGGTTTTTTTAACTACAAATGTTAATTTAGATACTGTAGATATTTTTGTAGATATTTTAGGTGCTTCCAGAAGTCCTTACAATCTTATCACAGAGAACCGCGGAATAGCATTAAACAGAAAGTTCACGCTTCATTCCGAACCAATGTCGCTTTTTGGGCTAGTCGAACCTCGAATTTCTGGGTTCTGAGCCAGAACTTTAACAACTGCGCAACTTAAACTTTAATATTATTACAAATATTTATCAGCTCATTTTGAGTAGTTTTAGATCAATATGTAGCATTTTTAGGAACAGTAACAGTTTGCCCATCCACCAAATCATTTTCTGCGCATGTAAATAATAACTTTAAAATTGCTTGAAGATTACCTAAGATATTATTTTCATTTTCATAGTAAAAATAATCGTTTTGGTGTCCTCGGAAAGGTATGTTTTGTTTCCCACACATAATAATTGACAGAACTATTGGCTTTAATAATTTTGTATTTTTCCTGACTTTTTTATCAATTACTGTGTTGAGATATAAATCAATAAAATTTATCTTTTTTTCCATACATTTGCGAAAATGAGTAGCCGTAAAAGTAGCAGTTATGTGAACTGGTGAGCTTTCAGCTTGTTTATAAAAATTTTTAATTACCTCTGAATATGCCGCAAGTGGAGATTCATAAAACTAATCAATTTTGCTTACAAATCGATTTTTCAGATCTGAAAACAACATAATTAACACAAAAAGTACCTTTTTTATTTTCTGAATATACAAGCCAAGAAAACAAAGAGAGCCGAGAGATTTGAGCAGATTGATTTATTGCATTGAAAATGATAACTAGAACTTCGTTTATGAACATTTTTAAGTAAATCATGTTTTTCTTCATTTTTTCATATGTTACATGGAGCCCAATATCATATTTGTTTACAAAAGGTAGTTCATAATAATTTCTAAAAATAGAAGAATTACTTTCTTAGTTCACATTTTTTGGTGGCTCGCTAGACATTAAAGAATACTTTGCGGCGACAGATAGTGCATAACTTTTTAATTTAATTGGCAACAATACTGAAGAAATTTCTTTTTTTCTCTGCCCGAAAAGACGAATTATTAGTAATTTGATCAATTTTATATTGTTTTCTTTTTTTGAAGGAATTTTTGAACATTCACTTCATCGCTAAATTCAGAACCTAATATCTCTGCTTCCTGAGAAGAATCTAGAATCAAGATGGTAGATTTTAAAACAGCAACCTGATTTGTCTGAAAAAATTTAACATTTATTTCAGTCGTTTTAGGTGCAAAATTATCAGAAATAAAAGAAATATCAGATAAAATATAGAAATATATTTTTAAATAAACTTGTTAAATATATTAGAGGGACAAAACGATCTCTGTTTACTGATTATTAGAGGCGTGATTAAATCCTGCGATAACTTGTTAAATATATTAGAGGGACAAAACGATCTCCGTTTACTGATATATTAGAGGAGATATTATTTTGAAGATTGTTCAACACGAGGTCTAAAAAGTTCAGATAAAAAAACATATCATTAACATTCTTCTTGACTTTTTTTGTATTATTCTCACAAGGATAATATGACTCAATATGCATTCCAAAAAATCTTGAGAGAGTGCACATAGTAAGAAATGAAGAATAAGATTAGTTTGTAACAATATTAATAGGCTCTGATATGATACTTGGTATTCTGCTATTTTTACTATAGGAATCATATGCTTTTTGCGAAATAATAATATAAATAGCAGTGCTTTTATCAATGGTTCTTAAATTTGTTGGGTCATTTTGAGAAAAAGTAATTAGGTGATTTAAATAAAAATCAGCATTTATATATAATTCGATGCTTGTTAGACATCTAAAGTATTCTGAAAAAGATTCATTGCCAGTTAATGATGTGTAACAAGCATTAATTGAGCAGTTTCCATTTGGAGTAGTTCTGATAACTTTCAAAAAATTTACATAAATGTTAACAAAAAAAACAACAATAAATGATGGTATTTATTAACTACACTTAAATTTGTGGAACAGCATCTATGTAATAAAAAGATTTTTTTCAGTTTTCAAGATCGCAGTAAAAACTTGCGTGAGTGAGTAAAATAGAGTTAACAAATATTAAAATTCACTTGTTAACTATTAAAAATGCCATGCAATACTCAAATTTGCATTAAAAAAATATTAAAAGTTGAGGGATGCTGGAACACCCTTTAAACCCATCTGAATCCGCCCCTAAGACATAACAAAACATTTTTCTTTTGCTTATCATGATGTTGCATAATTATGCAATAATATTTGCGCCTTTTAATCTTGATTATTCTGAGTCGTGTTTTTGCTTATTTTGTTTATGTGCATTAAATATCACTTAATTTTGCTAAAGTTGGTATTTTATGGTCTTTATCAAGAACTTCGATTAGCGGCATTCCAAACAGGTTCAACTAATGTTTTATCTCTAAACTTTGGTTAAGTAATAAGGCAAATAATTGTCCGAGGTTCAACTTGAATTTCATAACTTTATAGTAGAAAACAGGTAGAATTTTGATCATAAAATTAACGACAATATTTGGTCATGAAATGATGTTTAAATCTGATTCGACATTTGTCTAATGTGTAACGTTGAAACGTTGTTATGCTATTAACGTTATTAACTGATAGGAAAATGATCAAAACAATAACGCTATTAATTGGTTGTTTTTTGACACTCAAAATATGTTGTAACAACGTTCAAAATTTAACGTGAATACAATAACCTAATAATAACGTAGAAAAAAGGTAAAATATTTGTCATAAAGTTAACGTCAATATTTGATCATTTATTGACGTTTATATAAGGTCCAAATTAGGTTAAAAAATCGATATTTGTATTTTGAGGTCAAAGTGACGTCGAATTTTAGTAAAAAGAAAAACGTTAATAAAATTGACCTTAGTTTAACGACAAAGCAACAGAAAATGTTTACTGCGATGTATACTATGTAAAGCAGAAAGTTATTGTCATTGGAAATAGTTTACGAGCAAAAACAGGTTCTTTTTTACTGTAATTCCATAGATAAGTTACTAATATTTTACTAAAACAGAAAAACTCTGCTTCATATTTTGTACAAAGCCAAACAAATCCAACACCTAATGAAATTAATTAAATTAAATTATAAGGATAGGTTTTTATGATAGACATAGCGATAGGTTTGTTTGATAGATAGTGGAATAGGTTTGCTTCATAGATGGAGAAATAGATTATTTTTATAGATAGAAGGATAAGTTTGTTTAATAGATAACTTTGGATAACTTTGATAACTTTGGATAACTTTGATGACGGGATAACTTTGTTTTATAGATAGAGGCGTAGTTTTGATTACAGTTTGAGGTTACGGACATTTGGTTAAGCATTAGCAACAAATTTTCTAAAAAAAAAAATTCATAAATATGTTTTGTTTTCGTGTCCTATCAAGCACATATTTATTTTGGAATAGTGTTTTTCATGTTTTATTTTAATTATTTTTATCCTAACTCAAGATTCTTGTCTTATTTAAAATAATAATCTCTAGTCCTCTACGTGTCATTAGAAGTTGAGCAACTTTCTTGCGGGTGTTTATATTTATCAAAGAGAACTCGTTAGTTGATGTACTTTATTTTTTATATTACAAAGCAACTCGAGCAGTTGACTAGAGAGTTCACTCATCCTTCCTTACTAATACAGTTTTTTGAGCTAGAGTTCAAAAAACTATATAAGTAAGGAGTTTGAACGGAGTCAAACGTCAGACCTCTGGGTTCTGAGCCAGATCCCCAACCACCACGCTACTTTTACTCAACAGTCTTAACTTAGAGATGTACTTAAACATTCACTTAGTATTTTTAGCCTGTCGATGGAGGCTATATACAAATTGGCAACTTGTGATATATTGTCAGGAAAAAATCCACTGCTATACGTGGATTTAGATTGAATTAGAATCTAATTCAATTAAGATAGCAAGGACGGTGTATAACTTTCTTTGTAAGTTCTTTGGTAATTCTGGCTGTTCTAGGTGAGTGTCACCTGTATAACTACTCAGCAATGGCTGTTGAAAAACAATATTGTTCTAGACGCGGTTCAGCATTGGCTATACAAAACAACTGGTATTAATGAAAGCATAATTAAAAGTATGTTTGTATATCAAGTACAAGGTTATTCCTTTAACCGTGTGATCGCTTATTTGGAAGAATATCACAGATAACAGCAAACAAGTCAAATACCACAAGGCCAGAAAAGTATTAGGAAATATTCAAAATGCGTTCTAGTTAAGTATTTGTTTAGAGAAAGGACTGTGTATTGCATGACTTTAAAGCAGAAAAAACATAAAAATTGCTTCTTAGACTTTAAAACCTAAAGGGGATCCTTATTCATTGCCCTTATTCAGAAGAAAATTGGTTTATTTATGTGAAGGGAAAAATATAAACTTTTACTTACGACTATCAGTCATTGTTAAAAGCAAAAGCAAAAGCGTAAGAGATAGCTTTTCAAAAGACACTGATGGGCAGTGAATACATTGTTGATATAGATAATCCTGAACCAAGTATGACTTTATCAAAATCCTGTACCAAAAACGATGTGACATGTGATTAGCAAAAAATTAATGCAGTAGAGTGGACAGTGGCAGTTATTTTGGTTCTGAAAAAAAATTATAAACATGGTAATACCAATAAAAAAATATACCGTATATTATTAGTGAATATGAACGTGCATATAATACTAGCATCGTTATCAATTATGCCGAGAAAATGATATAAACCAGCATTTTTTTTTTAACATTGTTACTTCAAACAAGGGTCCAAGCAACCACCATAAAAGTAAGAAGTTACTTGAAAAGAAAAAATGAAGTTAATTGAGAAAGATAACGATTGACAGTCAACTTAAAAGATTGCAAGTTCTATGAATCATGAAATAGCGAATAATGAAGATAGCGAATTCCAAAAAACTGTCGTTTAAGGAAAAAGACTTCATAAATAAGAATATTTGGAGTTCTTAGGAACAGTCACAAAAGGATGAGACTTAATTGAATAACGAGTAATACGAAAATGAACTTTAGTAGGTGATAGACGCTAGCTCTTTAGAGTAGTGCCCATGTCTTTTTAAAAAAGAGAAAAAGAAGCAACATTACTACAATGTGATAGTGGTTAGCTGCAAAAGCAGCTAACCACTATCACATAAAACAATAGTATTTTGCACCTTGGTGCAAAAACAATAGTATTTTGCACCTTGTCTAAAAAGAAAAGAGGATCATTGGAAAATCCGCCTCAGATTTATAGAAATGAAAAATAGATTCCTGTGTAAAATAATGACGCAGAAGAGTAAGAGATGCAACCTTAGCAGATGCTGATTCCGCAATTGATTAGTTATATATATATATATATATATACATATATATATATATATATATATATATATATATATATATATATATATATATATATATATATATATATATATATATATATATATATATATATATTAATATATTATTGTTAAATATATCCTATAATATAAATTTAATATAAATATATAAATCATATATAGTGCTGTTCTGGTAAAGTTCTAAGGACCGGCTCGCACATACTTGCATCTTTCCCCTTCAATCTAGTGAATTTATTTAAGTAATTTAATTTAGGTACCCCTTAAAAAGACACCAAAATTTTTTTTTTGTTTGGATATTTAAAATATCTTTGATACACGTTTGCGCAAAGTTTCCCTCAGTTACAAAGTTACCTTTTGTATAGCCGCCCATTTTAACGGTATTAAATATAATGATTATAACTTGAATTATAAAAGTGTTTTGAATTTATTATAGAGTAATATAAGATTGTTTTTGAATACTTAGTGTTTTATGAATACAATAATTTATACATACATGTCCTTGTGGTAAAGTTGCTACATCATATATTCTGTAGAATATTATTTCAAACCGTTAAAAAGTTTAATTAAAATATTTATATTTCTGTATTTAAGATCTCATTGCCAATAAAAAATATGGGATGTTGGAAAGACGATTTAAATAAAGCCATGGTAACGCTTGAAGGATCATCAACAGTGTTAGATGGTTCTTACCAAACTCGTAAAGATGCTATAAAAATGTGTTATCTGGCAGCAAGAGAAAAAGGATTGGCAGGATTTGCTCTTCAAGATGGAGGCTTTTGTTCTGCTAGCAATGATAATTCGCATACAAAATATGGTTTATCAAATGCATGTAAAGATGATGGAAAAGGAGGTGTAATGTCTAATCAAGTATATTTGATTAATGAAAAGCTGTTGTATAAGTATGTAGGCTGTTGGATTGATAATGATGTTAGAGCCTTAATAGTTTTAGATGGTTCAGCGCCAGATCTTAACGATGAATATAAATATCGTATTGATGCTATAACAAAATGTTACAATCAAGCAACTAAACTCAGTTATGATGTTTTTTCTCTTCAAGACGGTGGGCAATGCTTCGCTGGATACGGCGTTTCTTACCAAAAGTATGGAATGGCATATAACTGTAATCCAAATGGTAAGGGTGGTAAGGGATCTAACGCCGTTTATACTATTATTTATTAATAACATTTTAAACGATAAATTTGTAAGCCTTAAATACCTATTTTGTAAACAACACATCCGTAAAGTATAATTAGTGTCTCATGTATCATTTCCTGTCTAATGACTGAAAAAAATTTAAAAAAAAAAGCTAGAAAATGATATTGTTAGTGTTTGTAAAAGTTTTAAGTGTCAACTTTTTGTTATTTAAATAAATAACTGAACCTATTTTTTTTAAACGTTTTTTACCTTAATCAGATGCTGCTTTGAACTACCGTTTTAATCTCTTTTTTTGAATTAGAAAAATTACGGTTTGGGCTTAGCTTAGTTCTTTTGATTAGGTTTTTGACTTGTTTGTAATCTCAGATGCCAAGCGTGTTTATTCTCTCCACTTTTTCTTTCTCTGACTGTTTCATTTTTATTTTTACTATCAACATCGATACAACTTAATCTGACGTAACAATAGATGCTGAATCAAACTCTCGCGCAATAGTGCATACTTTAACTAAGGAAAGTATAGATTATTACAAAAATTTTTTTTAGGGTTGATAATGGTCTATTTAATGAAGATATTTTTATAACGGTATAAATTATTAAGTTTATTTAAAAAAGTTATATCAATTGTATTATAAAATAACAAGGAATTCATAGTAAAATGAAATTAAAAATGCACCTTTTTTTTTTGCTTTTGATGTGATCTTTTTTCAAATTACCAAGTTAGCATTTAAAACAAATTGGTATTCCCGTATTAAAAAACACCATACTATTCGAGAACGACCATACCTAAATTAAATTCAGGATTTTGGTATGAAGAAACTTTCTACAATTTTTCATTTGGGAAACTCTTATATTTTAATTTGCTGACAGGAAAACTTAATTTTAAAGGCATAAAAATTTTTTTAAAAATTTTAAGTTTTGTTTTGTTATACTGTAAAAAAACTCATAACTTTTTTTCCGTAACAGCAAATGCTTCTAAAGATTTCGTTTTAGTAAATATAGTATTTTTAAACTATATTAAAATTATTTATAAAGATTTTTAACTCTTTAAGTAATGAGTTAATATTTTAGACAAAAATTTTTTAAACTGTTTTATTCGATTATAATAACTATTGTTTAGCTTAACGCTGCAGCTGTTTTACTCATTTGTGCGCGTTTGACATAGAGTTTTTTGAAGAGCATTTAGCACACTTGGCATTTTAATGCTTTTTCTAATATTTTTAACCACGCCAAATGGTATTCTTGTATCTTATCCACATTTATATAATCTGTTGATATCTGCTTAGTCAGTAGTAAGGTCTAAACACCCACATACTAGACAACAACTTGATGACTCATGTACAACAGTAGTCAATCGTTTTATTGCGCACCCAATCAGTTGCGCTTCACATTGATTTGCGCGTTTAGGCCAAAATATTTTTGTTTCAATTTTTTACTGAGTTATTGCTGAAAGTTCGATCAGAAAACGTAACTATTATTTTCCTGTGTTAAGTTAAAAACTAGTTTTTATCATAACTATTTTGAGATAATGATTTTATCAGAATGTAAAGAGATAAACAATTTGAATTCGAATTCAAATTAAAGTAAATGATAAATCGTGTTTTAAACTGATAACAATAAGTTTTAACGATTTATCAGTCAAGTCTCATTGAAAAAACTTTAATAAAAAAACTTCATTTTAAAATTAGCCGACTATTCACAGTCTTATTCCAACTTTTTTATCCTTACTTATGGCTAATGGCAAAGGAAAAAGATTAACAGAAGGTTAACAATTCGAAGTTATAGTTAAACTTAAAAAAAGTGATGCGCTATGCAAACAAGCGATTGCAAGAGAATATAATGTAACTGAAAATTCAATTTGATCTCTATGGAAAAATTGAGATTAAATAAAAAAAAAAGTTTACTAATGACAGAAGAAACTAGAAAAAAAGTGTTTTGATTATCTTCTGAAAAATTTAAAGCAATAAAAAATTAGCTATATATTCGGATTGATACATTGCCTTGTTCGAAGATTGAAGTACCTCCATCGTTAGCAATTATGAAAACAAAATAATAGCGCAAGAATTAAATATAAAAAAAGAAGAATTAAAAACTTCTTGGCAATTGTTCACAAACTCGAACAATTGCCAAGAAGTAAAGGCTTAAAATCAATGCATCTCTTTGATGAAGGAGCTGAAGTTGACAAAGGATTGATCCTGTCCTTATTCAACAACTTGAAGACCTTTACTCAGTTATTAAAACGTACAGACCCAAAATTGTATATATATTATAGATGAAAATGGACTTTTTTTTGCGTACGGGCTAGTTATTCTTTGTTTATGCCTACTGAAAGTCTACTTAGTAACTACAAGGATTAAAAAAAACTAAAGAAAGAGTGACTTAAGCTATTTGCTCCAACGCAACAGGATCTCACAAAATACTCTGTTCAATGATTGGAAAAGCTGCACGACCTGCTTGTATAGTCGGTAGAACATGGCCTATACCGTTTTTTGTCAGAAAAATGCATGGATAAATATCACTGTATGTTAGAAACGAATACTAGAAGTTTTTGATCCAAAAGTTAAACGCAAAAGTAGCTTGTCTGTTATTTTATTATTAGACAATGTAACTAGACAGTTTGAGATGTTTGAGCAAAGTCTTGTAAATGTTATTTTATTCCATCTAAATTGAAAATTGCATGTTGAAAGCAACGATGTGAAATGGGGATTATTGCGGCTCTCAAGAAGTGATATATATATATATATATATATATATATATATATATATATATATATATATATATATATATATATATATATATATATATCTCAAGAAGTGATATATATATATATATATATATATATATATATATATATATATATATATATATATATATATATATATATATATATATATATATATATATATTCTTTTCTAAAACCTTTATCAGTGGTACGTCAGACACTACTATTTCTGGCTATAAGCTGTATAACACAAAAAAGTGATTAACGCGGCTGTCCTTAATTGTGAACAACAACTAGTAAGCAGTTTCAAGGATTTTCCGAGACGTCTGTGTAAAAAAACAAGCTTAAGGTACATAATTGCATTATTACACTTAGAACTAGCGATAGTAACATCAACCAAGGTTCATATCTTTTTACTACTAACAAGCACTTCCCAATATTAATTTATTTCTAAAAACCACAAGTACCAAACTGAGTACTCAATTAACAACTTTGTTATAAGCTAACTTGAAAACATGAAATAAATAAACAAATAAAGAAAAATAAAAAATATCTCTTTCACTCATTTTCATGCAACCCTATCGAACTGGAAATGTCGAAATGGAAACGGAAATGTTCGAAATGGAAAAGAAAAATATTACTCCTATTTTTACAAAAGGAAACAAATTCAAGGCTTGTAATTATAGGCTGGTATCTCTCACCTCTGTACTGTGCAATGTAATGAAGAGAGTTTAATAAAATAGAGCACCCACAGTGCACTAATTTAATAAATACGTTTAAGATGCTGCTTCGGCAGGGTTAGGGGTTAGACAAGGAGCATAGGGGTTAGACAAGGAGCTATTCATCATATGAAGGCTTTATATTCTTTCCTTCATCAATTCTAAACTTTATATGTGGAAGTTGTATTGCTTACTCTAACAACTAAATTAAAAAAAATATATCTAGTAATTAGTCTCTATAAAAATAATTTGGGAGAGTTCAACTGAATTCTCCCGAAACGAATTTGCAAATCTGTCTCTTACCATAAAACTTTCAATATTTTATATCTAATCAAATATTTTTATAGCAAAAACATAAATATAGTGAAAAAGAATTGTAATTATTAAAAAAAACAATAAATATTTATCTAGACATGTTTTTTTATATTTTTTTTATTTTTTTCTGACTATATAAATATTAAATAAAAGACTTTATAAAACTGAAATAAACGCTATTGATCAAAATTGAGAAGATCTTGAGGCAATCAAATTTTCAAGTGAAAAAAACCTGTAAAACTTAATATATATTTTAGTATGTTTTAAAATTACATAATTTGAAGTTTACCTATATTATATCCCAGATAGCATACTTACATTGGCCCAACGTCAGATCAACGTCAAAAATTTGATTGCTAATAGTCGGCAACGGACGTCGCTACAACGTTGATATGGTAATAAGATATATAAGTCAAGGCGATGTTACAGCCATCCGTTGGGCTAGCGTTGGCCCAACTTCGACATCCGACGTTGTGCAAGCGTCGAATTTTAACGTTGGTCCAACGTAATATTTTTATATATAAGAATCTTTACAATTTTGATTCATTTAATAAGCACGTACTTACTATTTCTTATGTAGTGTTCATTAAAACTATTACATTAGTTTTAATACGATTTGATTGAAATCTAAGAACTTACATTTTTCGTTAGTTAAGTTTTAATGTTTTAATGCATCGCCATAACTACTGTTAAAATTATATATACTGTGTTTTAACAATAAAGACTCATCAAAGGATTTTTATTTCTAATGAGTCTTTATTAATGAAACACAGCGCAATTAGTAGGTAACCGAATTTTTGGCCAAAGCCGGGGCCCCGGCTTCTGCAAAAAATGAGACATATATTTCGAAACTCTAATTTACTCCCAACAAGATTTCAAGCAACCACTATTAAATAAAATACAAGGAAACGTATAACTAAAAACATAAAATATTGTAAGTTGTATAAAAAAGGAAAACAGGAAGAAAGTTGGGTAAGATTATATAAGGTTTTTTTGATATTTAAAAAAAAACTAGAATAATTATCATGCTGTAAAAAGAATTTATTAGAATAAAGGGACAAATACAGTAAAAATATATAACTTGTATAAGAAATAGCCAAGCGAGAATGAATTTTGGTTTATCGATATATGATAAACCAAATGATGATAACTTATTTGAGCATAGACCACTACTGTATTTGTAGAAAAAAGAAAG
The DNA here is from genome assembly GCF_022113875.1 of Hydra vulgaris. NCBI lineage: Eukaryota > Metazoa > Cnidaria > Hydrozoa > Anthoathecata > Hydridae > Hydra > Hydra vulgaris. The sequence goes on from NC_061158.1 coordinate 61,423,152, forward strand.
AAATGCAACCTTACAACATTGGAAGAGTGGCTCAAGCTTGCAGATAAAGCAGGTTTAACTACATTTACAATGTACTTTTAGACTTTTTCTGAGAGTAAGAGGGTTATTATTTGTCAATATAGGAATGCCAACAATATTGCAATATTTTTTTGCAGTAATTAAATAAGTTTTGTTGTCTAACAAAAATTGTGGATTTGAAGTTCAGAATTTAATTCCATAAGCCTTAGAAGCAAGCCTTAGACTGTTTGAGAAGAGATGTCAGATTTAAATTGTCTGCTTGTTACAATTAAAAGTGAAAAGTTTTTGTCAAGACAAGAGTATAAAGTTAAGTTTATTAGCAAATAAAGCAACTTTCGATTTCATTAAGATTATTATTGTAGATAAGAATACAGGCGAAAATATAAAAACTTATGGTATCCTTATAGTTACTTGAAATAAAGATGAGGGAGGGTAGGCCTTCAAGAAATGCTTTACTACTGCAGTTAGAAAGAAATAATTTAATAACCTCAAAATCTTTACATAGAAACTTATAATAAACTAATTACAGAGTGAAGAGTAATCGTATGATACTTTCTATAGTTTGGAAAAATTTGAACTACTTATTTAGGACTTTTTAAAAGTTTAGAAAAATTTAAGAGAGTTTTGGAAAACACTTTTGTAAGACTATGATGGAAATCTTGTCTGAAGCACAAACTGTAGAAGTGTTTAATCGATAATTACTTTTAGTATTGAAAGTCGGAATAATTTTGATGTTTAACAATGGGTTAATCTGTTTAACTTTCAGTAAGAGTATGGCCGTTATATTCGAGAATCCAACTGGAGTTTGCGTAAGAGATTAAACGTTACACTTACTTTAGTTAATGACACTGTTAAAAACTAACCAAAAGCCTCTAGAACCTAACATCTGAGATAAAATATAAGATTTAGTAAACTTAGAATAACAAAGAATTACATCAGACATGACTTTATTTATACATTAGCTTATTACATAAAAAAAGAACAATTTGTTCTTAAGAGAGATGTTCTTATAAAAAAGAATAAAAAAGTGATTACTGTTAAAAATTGTGAAGTAGATTGAGGCTTAACTTAAAACTGAAGAGGAAGGAAAGTTTCCAAGATGCAATTTTTGCATGCATATGATAGATATAAACATATCTATTTGCTAATTGTTTAGATGCTGGCACAGCGTGAGAAATAACGGCCGGTCAACGGTCAATGACCGCCTAAAACGACTAAAAATGCTATTTTGACTTCCTATAATGAATTTTTGACGATCATGGCTGAGCAGTTGAAAATCAGAGATTTAAAAGTACGATTTAACAAATATTCAGGATGTTATATGGAAAATGCATTTACTAAAAATTTATGAAATCATTTAAATTTTGAAAAAGCGTTTGAAATAGTTTTCTTGTTTATGATAAACTACTTTGATTGTTAGTGGGTCGTTAAAGCGAAGAGAAAATTCAAAGTTTTTTCTTTAATCCTTTTAATTTTCCATACTGCCAGGTTTTTATACTTGCTTTATAAACGCTTTAATAAGTTTATTTTTTATTAATATGATTCAATAATTAAATAAAAACTAAATAATAATTTATATCAATATGGTTTAATAATTCAAAATTATTAATTGACTAATAATTTTTTATAATTGATTCTGATAGTTATGATATATTCGAGTATATATTAAATTTATCGTTGATAAAACTTAAATAAAATAATATTTGCATAATAATAGAAACCAGTAATGTTTCTGCTTTAACAACTCTGAACTCATTGACTATTTTATAATTGAACGAAAATTGATTTTCTCTAACTTTACTTATTTCATTATCATTCTAAATTATTATTTGTAATTAAGATAATCTTAACTGTAATTTTTTATCATTTAATCTTTTCTATTATTTTTTGCAGAGCTTTTTACGCCATATGCAAAGTCATTGCAAGAAAATGAATTATTTTTAAATATAATAAAAATTATCAATTACCTGCTTGCGCTTTCAAAAAAAACGTTGATTTTATTTAAATTTGTTAATATTAAAATAAGTTTATTCAAGAAAAATTATTACTAAGATTTAAAAAAATAAAAATGAAAAATTTTGACCGTCCAAAAAAAACAAACAAATAATCCTCGATTACGTGAGTTGGCTGGTCAAATTGACTCCTCGCTTTCATTTCCTCATTTTTCACGCTGCTGGCATATAATATCCTTTAATTATTATATAAACTTTTGTATATTTATATGGTGAAGTAATTGCCAAAATAGAAGATGATCAGATGGATGCGTGGTGTGACTCTAGCAAAACAAGAAAGAGGCATGATCTTAGACAGGTTAGAAAAAATATTGTAACAAACAACGTTTGTTTGAAAAGGTTAAAGTAAATTAGGTATCGACAAGTAGAGTGGTACCAGCTTTAGTGGAAAATGGTTGTGGTAATAGTAAGAAAATTTAAAGAGAGTGTCCTACATATTGAATAAATGAGTTTTAGTTAGGAATAAAAATGCTCAAGACTATATAAGTGAAACAGCTTAAGAGGAAGGCTAAGGCCTTATAAGGATGATGATGACAATAAAAATTATGATCAAAATAATCATGATAATAATGATGATTATGATGATAATAATGATGATGATCATGATTATCATCAATATCACTAATTTTTGTACGATTTTGATTTCTATATATATATATATATATATATATATATATATATATATATATATATATATATATATATATATATATATATATATATATATATATATATACATATATATATATATATAATATATATATATATATATATATATATATATATATATATATATATATATATATATATATATATATATATATATATATATATATATATATATATATATATATATATATATATATATATATATATATATATATATATATATATATATATATATATATATATATATATATATATATATATATATATATATATATATATATGGGTAAATCACTTAACACAAGTTTTTCTCATTTCATACTGTGTTTTAACAATAAAGAATCATTAAAGGATTTTTATTTCTAATGAGAATTTATTAATGAAACACAGCGCAATTAGTAAGTGACCGAATTTTTGGCCGAAGCCGCGACCCTGGCTTCGGCGAAAAATGAGACATATTTCGAAACTCTAGTTTACTCCCAACAAGATTTCAAGCAACCACTATTAAATAATGAGTTACTTTAAAATAGAGAATCAGTTAAAATACTAGGAAACGTATAACTAAAGACATAAAATATTGCAAGTTGTATAAAAAAGGAAAACAGGAAGGAGGTTGGGTAAAAATATATAAGGTTTTTTTGATGTTCAAAAAAAATAACTAGAATAATGATCATGCTGTAAAAAGAATTTATTAGAATGTTGGGACAAATACAATAAAAAGATATAACCTGTAGAAGAAAAAGCCAAGCGAAGATAAGTTTTGGTTTATCGATGTAGAGATGATAACTTTATTGAGCATAGACCACTACTGTATTTGTACAAAAAAGAAAGAAATGCAACCTTGCAACATTGAAAGAGTGGCTCAAGCTTGGCAGATAAAGCAGGTCTAATTACATTTACAATGTACTTTTAGACTTTTTCTGAGAGTAAGAGGGTTTTTGCCAATGATTTTCAACATAAATTTCTTTTAAATATCTACCAGCTTGCTTTCAAAATCATCTTCTATTTGTTATTTATGAAGCAGTCATCTAAATTTTTAGTGAAATAAAACTTAGTATCAGTTGCAAAATAACCCATCAAAACTATTTTTGTAGATTTGCAGTGAATCTATAAAATAATTTTTTAGTGGTTAATTGGAGTTTTACTCAAGGGTTACTTAGTCAACCTTTAGGCATTCGCATTAAATGCCAGTGGCATTCAAGTTAAATGGCAACCCGATAACTTTTCGATATTTTACTAATTGTTTTTCATTGGCTTAACATTTTTGTTTGCTTCCACTAATAGTCCATTAAATAACTGTTTAGCAAAACTACATTGGTCCACTGAATATATAGGGCTGCTCTGACTATGTAGGTCCACCAAGGTTTTGCTATAGAGTGTTTTCTGGGAATGTATTTCTACTTTTAGAACCTTATGTTTTTTTTATATTAATACCATTTAGTTATAAATGGTATCAATATAAATAAACGATATAAATTAAATTGGATAAAACGATATAAATAAATTTGATAAAAAAAAAATTTTCATTATCCAATCATTAGGCAATAAAATATTCAAAATTTTTTATAATTACTTAAAATTCAAACCAACAGATGCTTAAATCAGTTTAGATAATGAAATGGAAATAGTATAAAGAAATAATGATAAAGTATAATGATTTTGACCGAGAAAAACATCTTTTAAAACAAAATAAAAGCATTTGAGCATAAAATTATTCTTACTGCAATATATGGTAGCTTTATAAAAGCCTAATAGCACAATTTTGTAGATTCTACTGTAATCAATATTGCTCCATGAGGTGACATGGCAACTGCATAATTTCATTCCAGAATCTCATGTCAATTATGGTACCCTTAAGTTCTTGATAATTTATACTCTCTTAAATAATCTAAATAAACTTATTTAAAGTTACGTAATCACCTAAAATAAACATTTTTGCTGTATTTTTACATGAAAATTAATTTTTTTATGGATCCATTTTATGTAATAAGCGTGCAATTCTTAAAATTTGGCATAAAAATCTTAAAAAAATAAATTATTACATAAAGTTCTTATCAAAAATCTAAAGTTTTTTTTTTTTTAAGTAGATTAAATTACCCCAAGAAGTCTTTACGGTCTAATAACAGAACACCGCGGAAGCTGTAGTTAGAGTAAAACAATAGTTACACACTCGGAATATTTCTTGATCTATCCAAAGCCTTTAATACTGTCAACCACAAGGTTCTTATAAACAAACTATGTAATTACGGAAAAGCTCACTCTAACTTAAAGTGGCTGCAATGTTATTTATAAAATCGTAAAGAAGTAGTATCATTTGATTTAACATGCTCTCCATTTGAGTCAATAAATTGTGGAGTTCCACAAGGATCAATATTTGGACCCTTACTGTTTTTAATTTATATTAATGATATTTATTTGTCATCAAAAATACTTAATTATATTATTTTTGCTGACGACACTAATGTTTTCTATTCTGATTCAATTTAAAAAAATATTTTTTGCAATGTAAACACTGAACTAACATATCTCAATGAGTGGTTATAACAAATAAACTTTCATTAAATATTGAAAAAACAAAACATATTTTGTTTGCTAAACCATCTAAGTCCGATAATCTTCCACTTACACTACCAGAACTAACTATTAACAATATTAAAATAAAAAGAGTGTTTTCAATGAAAATACTTGAATTAATTTTTGACAAACATTCAAATTGGAAAAGCCAAATAAGGAATAATTTAGGAATAATGTATAAGACTAAACTTCTTTTAAACAAAATATGCTTAAAAAAAATATCATTTTTTGTTTATATATAGTCATATTAACTATTGTAATATTGCCTGGGCAAACAATCACTTCTTCCTAAATACTATTTACACAAAAAAAAGCAAGCAAGTTGATTAGTTTCGGGCATGGATAAATACGAAAATGCCTAGCCGTTGCCCAAAGAAATAAATGCTCTTAATGTATACAAATTAAACATCTACCATAACTTGTTATTTATATTTAAACTTCAAAATAAATTAATTCCAAAATATTTTTATAAAAACTTCTCTTTTATTATTCAGAAATATAAAACAAGACACTTAATAAATAATTACTACATCCCACTAACATCACTTAAAAAGTCTGACTTTCTAATTACATGTTAGAAACCACGCTTGTGGAACTCGGTTCTTGACGAAAATATAAATAAAAATAAAATCTATTGATATATTTAAAAGAGCTATAGAAAAAAACATACTAAATTTAAACAATGCGTACATTCTTCCTCTTTTTTAATTAAAAAATATTTATATATAAATATATTTTGCATGTTTTATATATATATATATATGTATATATATATATATATATATATATATATATATATATATATATATATATATATATATATATATACATATATATATATATATATATATATATATATATATATATATATATATATATATATATAGGTGTATATATATATATATATATATATATATATATATATATATATATATATATATATATATATATATATATATATATATTTATATATATATATATATTTTATATATATATATATATATATATATATATATATATATATATATATATATATATATATATATATATATAGGTGTATGTGTGTGTGTGTATATATATATATATATATATATATATATATATATATATATATATATATATTTACACATATGTGTGTGTGTGTATATATATATATATATATATATATATATATATATATATATATATATATATTTACACATATGTGTGTGTGTGTATATATATATATATATATATATATATATATATATATATATATATATATATATATGCACAAAATATTTTATGGCGAGTAGACGTGTTTTATTCAGAGGAAATAATTAAAATATAAATCACTAGCATAGTTGAACCAAACGCTATATTACATGAATTTAATAAATTTTTTACTGAAATATATCCTAAACTATCAAATAAGATTCCTATCACAAGAACTTTATTTAGTGACTTTTTTTTTTATTTGGGGACGTGCATATGCTCTGAGCTATCCTCTGATTTATCAATTGAAGAACTTGAAAAGGCGCTAAAATCTATTTAAAAAAATATATCATGTGGACCAGACAAAATAGATGGAAATGTGATAATAGATTGTTTTAAGCGACTAAAATATGTTCTTTTTAAAGTTTTAAATGCCTCAATTAAAGAAGGAATCTTTCCAGAACAATTAAAAATTGCCAAAGTTACACCTATTTATAAAGATGGTGACCAATCCCAAATAACAAATTATCGCCCCATCTCTGTGTTCCCTGTATTTTCAAAAATCTTAGAAAGAATTTTGCACAACAGAATATATAAACACTTTGACAAAAATAATCTACTCTATGTTAATCAATTTGGTTTTAAAAAGGATAGATCAACAGAGCATGCAATTATCCAACTTGTAAATGAAATTTCAAAATCGTTTAAATAATCAAAATATACATTAGGTATTTTTATCAACCTATCGAAGGCCTTCGATACGGTTGACCATCACGTCCTACTCAAAAAACTGAAATACTATAGAGTAAATAACCAAGCGTTAAGGTGGTTCAGAAGTTACTTAACAAATAGAAAACAATTTATTGTTGGTAACGGCAACTATCACAACAATTGTTTAAGTATAACCTGTGGAGTTCCTCAAAGTTCAATCCTCGGACCTCTTCTTTTTTTAATTTATATAAACAATTTAAATAAAACAATTAATCTGATGAGCATCATGTTTGCTGATGATACTAATTTATTCATCTCTAAGAGCGATATTAGCGAACTTTTTGCCACAGTGAATAAAGAACTTAAACTCTTATCCCACTGGTTCAAATCTAACAAATTAACTTGAAATACTGACAAAACTAAATGGATTCTTTTTCATTAGAATAGGAAAAAAAAAACTTCAACCTTAAACTTGCCTCCAATCTTTATTGATGAAAATAAAATAAAAAGAGACTCCGTTATTAAATTTTTAGGTGTTTATCTCGATGAGAACATTAATTGGAATCAACATATGCACTAAAGTCTCTAAGAGCATTGGAGGTGTGTACATAGCTCGAACTTATCTCAATAAGAAACACTTAAGGCAACATTATTTCTCATTTATTCACTGCTACATAAACTACGCTAATATAGCCGGGGGAAGTACTGAATAAAGTAAATTACTTCGTCTTTATCGCTGTCAGAAACGAGCAATTCGAACAGTTAACTTTACTAATCGTTTTTCTCATTGTAAACCTTATTTTATTGAGATGAAAATTTTAAATGTATTTGAACTCAACGTTTTATTTGCTAAATTTTTTCTTATCTTTTACTTATTTGCGCACTACTAATTAATTGCGCACCGCAGTGCTTGTTTCAAGTTGCGTAATTAAGCGAGAGTCTACTGTAACATAAATACATCTTCACCTTCCCAACAAGCACCCTTGCACAGCATTATAAGTTTTAACGATTTATCAGTCAAGTGATAACTATAACCACGTAAATTAAATCCAATCTTACAAACCAAACTAATGTATACAGCATTCACCAAACATTTTATGACTAGACCTGCTGTCACAGGCTACTTCGACACATTCAAAGTTACCTTCAATAAACTTTTTCCGTTTCTGGGCCAGTAACCCATGCTCATTAAACAGCAAAAAATGAACATGAACATGTAGGATGTCGAGGTAAGTGTGACGTCGGTAATCTTGATGTTTATAACTTTGTTATATCAAAAATATAACCTACAAGTATTGATTCGTTTTCACAAAAGGAAAGAAACATTACAGGCCGGTAAATCTCACCTCTGTACTCTTCAATGTAATGGAGAGAATTATAGAAGAGATGATTATGAAACACTTTACACTGTTCAATCTAATTTTAGTCTTAACATGGATTTGTATATTGCAAAGGATGCCGTTCATACTTGATTGAATACCGTGACATGCTCACGGAGGCAGCTTACCGTAGACACCTAGTTAACATAATTTTTATAGAGTTGCCAAAGCTTTTGACAAAGTGCCTTGCAAAATACTTCTTCATATGAATCTTGCCTATGGTACTGGAGCCCAGCTACTCCATTGAATCTCTGCTTGACTAAGTGAATGAAAATAATTTGCAGTTGGTGGGGAACGAACTTTCAAATGGAAAAGAGTAACAAATGAAGTCCTTTATAGATCAGTACTCGGACCACTGCTATTTGTGCTCTTTATCAATGACTATCCTGAAGGCATTAGCAATTATACCAAATTATATGCCGATGAGACCAAGACCATAGGAATTATAATAGTAATCAACTACTCTCTGATTATGACACATTGCAAACGGGCATTGACAACCCCGTAAGTTGGTCACATAACTGACCTATGCACTTCAACATCGAGAAGTGCACAGTAATACACATCGGTTGGCTCAAAAATAAATTTACGCACATCTGTCCCATGGCTAATCTCAACGGTATCTCCAGCATGCATCAAGCGCAACCTTGGAGAACTAACATTCAACATCTTGAAAGAACAAACAGAAGCGCAGCCTCGGCCACAAATGCTTGGTCGCCTCAAAAAGACATTTCGATGCCATAGCCTCTAACTTCGGAAATAATTTTACTAGCTATACGTTCAACCGCATTTAGAACTTTGTGTACATCCCTAGTCTCCACATCTTAAATAGGAAAGCACTCTTCTCAAACGTGAGCAAAAACGTGCGGCAAAGACTATATCATCAATTAAACCTTTTTATTACAAAAATTTTTTAGAAACACTAGGTCTAACCACGCAGGAAAAACGCAGAACTTTCAGTGACATTATTCTGCAATACAAAATTACTTATCAGTTACAAGCAGTTTAATTTTACATAACACAAGTACAGCTTATTAAAATCACAATATTTAAAACCACAACTGATCAAAAGTTATTCAGAACGTCAACACTTCTTTACGAACCGTATTACTATACACCCACAGTGCACTATTTTAATAAATACGTTTAAGATGTTGCTTCAACAGGGTTAGGGGTTTTCCTTTTCAGCATATGAAAGCCTTGTATGCTTCCTTTTATTAATTCTACACTTTATATGTGGAAGTTGTATTGCTTACTGTAATTACTGTAAATACAGTAAGCAATACAACTTCCACATACAATTGTATTGATTACTGTAACTACAGTAAGCAATACAACTTCCACATATAAAGTTTAGAATTGATAAAGGGAAGCATACAAGGTTTTCATATGCTGAAAAGGAAAACCTCTAACCCTGTTGAAGCAGCATCTTAAACGTATTTATTAAAATAGTGCACTGTGAGTGCATAGTAATTCGGTTCGTAAAGAAGTGTTGACGTTCTGAATAACTTTTGATCAGTTGTGGTTTTTAATATCGTGATTTTTATAAGCTGTACTTGTGGTATGTAAAATTAAACTGCTTTTAACTGATAAGCAATTTTGTAATGCAGAATAATGTCACTGAAGATTCTGCGTTCTTCCTGCGTGGTTAGACCTAGTATTTGTAAAAAATTTTTGTAATAAAAAGGTTTAATCGACAATATAGTCTTTGCCGCACGTTTTTGCTCACGTTTGAGAAGAGCGCTTTCCTATTTAAGATGTGGAGACAAGGCTTGTAAATATAGCTAGTAAAATTATTTCTGAAGCTGGAGGCTACGGCATCGAAATGTCTTTTTGAGGCGACCAAGCATTTGTGGCCGAGGCTGCGCTTCTGTTTGTTCTTTCAAGATGTTGAAATATATATTTTTAAATAAATATATATATTTTTTATTTATTTATTAATAAATAAATTAAAAAAATATATATTTAGTAATTAGTCTATATTAGAATAATTTGGGAGAGTTCAATTGAATTCTCCCGAAACGAATTTGCAAATCTGTCTCTTAACACAAAACTTTCAATAATTTATATCTGGTAATATATTTTATAGCAAAAAATTAAATATAGCAAAAAAAACTTGTAATTAAAAAACAAACAATAAACTAGAATAATCTAGATAAGTTTTTTTTTTTTTTTTCCTGACTATATAAATATTAAAAAAAAGACTTTATAAAACTGAAATAAACGCTATTGATCAAAATTGAGAAGATATTGCCGCAATCGAATTTTCAAGTGAAAGTAAAACTGTAAAACTTGATATTTGTTTTGGCATATTTTAAAGTTAAATATTTTAAAGTTTACCTATGTTATATCCCAAATAGCAGACTAACGTTAGCCCAACGTCGGATCAACGTCAAAAAATTCAATTGCCAATAGTCGGCAACAGACGTCGCCACAACGTTGATATGGAAGTCGGCGCGATGTTGCAGCTATCTGTTGGGCTAACGTTGGTCCAAAGTCGACATCCGACGTTGTGTCGGATTCTAATATTGGTCCAACGTATTGTTATATATAAGAATCTTTACACTTTTAATTCATTTAATAAGCGCGTACTTACTATTTCTTATGTAATTTTCATTAAAACTATTACATTATATTTAATACGATTTGATTGAAATCTAAGAACTTACATCGTTCGTTTGTTGATTTTTAATGATTTAATGCATCGCCTTAAGTACTGTTAAAATTATATATATATATATATATATATATATATATATATATATATATATATATATATATATATATATATATATATATATATATATATATATATATATATATATATATATATATATATATATATATATATATATATATATATATATATATATATATATATATATATATGTAAATATTAGTGCTGGTAAAAGTCTACACTTGGTACGAAAAATTGCTTGATAAAGGATACGCATATTTTAAGGCAACAAAACTGCGTCGCCTTTAATTTTGCTGTGTATTTACATAACTTTTCCGTTTTTTTCATGCTTTGAAAAAAACTGCAAATGTAAAACCTAGTTACCATGTACTTAAAGTATTCATAGTTGTTTTTATAGTTACATTTTGAATAGGAAAACAAGGCACTAAGTTTTAGAATGGTATATCTCAGAAAATGAAAAAAATAGCCATTAAGGCGACGTTTATGTTTCTTATAGTATCCGAGCACATAGATCGTATATTTTTAATTTTTTTTTGAAAACTAAATGGTTGCCTTAAGTAAAATTACTGTCTTTAAGAAAAAAGTTTATCGATGAAGAATCAATAATATATTTTAAATATATAATTTGCTGTGCACATATGCACATTATAAATTATCTTTAAAAGTAATACCGTGTGAGTAAAGTTATGACAGTAAAAGTGTCGCTTTTATAGCACTTACTTGTTTTATAAATGCAAGTGTTGTATATGTGTGCTATATTTGCATGAATTATATAAGCATGACTTTTTTTTTGTGTTTAGTTCCTTTTTCCTGCAGTTTTTTCTGAATTTTTTTCTGCTTTTTCATTTAATGTATCTTTTTTGTTTATAATAGAAAAAAGTATGACAAAAAGTCTTTTATGAAGTCTTTATGAAGTTTTTGAGTTGCCATTAAACTTTAGTGATAAAATTGGAGAAGGATCTTCGGCAAATATCTTTAAGTTGCCTTTAAGAAGTAAGCAAACAGCAGTAAAAGTAATAAAGACACAGTTTTCGCAACGCAAAATTGTTTCTATTGCAACTAAACTCAGGCAGTTAAAACACAAAAACATTGTAAAGTTTAAAGGCTTTTCCATAAGACTAACTGCCCTTATATTTGAGTTATGCTGTTTAGATATTTTCAATAATCAGACATCAAATTTGTCTTAACTAATTTCTCATTTAAATGAAGAAAACAATTTTTCTTTTTCCCAGAGATTGAAATTTATCCATCAGTCATCAAATGGTATTATGTACTTACATGAATGTGGGATTATTCATAGAGACATTAAACATTCTAATCTACTTGTTACTGGTACTTCAAAAGATATAATAATTAAAGTTAGTGATTTTGATGATCTCGTAGACATTAAAGAAACAGTAGCTTTGACAATGATAAAACAAAATATAAATGGCATGACTTTAGCTTATACATCTCCTGAAATTATTAAATGTGAAGTTGAAGCTCAAAATGAAAAATCCGATATCTATGCACTTGCAATCACTGCATTTGAGATAATTAGTAATTTTTCATCAGTTTGGCATGGTATTATTCCTGTTTTAAAAGATATTCTTTTAATGAATGCTGTAGTATCTGGTAAACGACCAAATGTTAATCACCTGTTAACACTTTATGGTAAAGAAAATATAAATGTTCATAAATTTATAAGTTTCATTCAACAAGGTTGGGGAGATAATCCTTCTTTGCAACCAACTATTTCTGTGGTATGTTTTTAGCGTTTCAATAATAGTTATAAAAGTTTTATTAATAGTTATGAAATCTAAGACAGTTAAAAAATTATTGGTTACTGTTTATTGTGATTTAGTGGACGGAGACATTAACCCAGAAAATGGATTTTGTAACAGTGAGATTTTTTCAGTTATTTTAAAGTCTACATTTTATAGATATTTTTTTATTATTGAAAATGAAATAAACATGCAAGGTTTTAATAATATTATTTTATTATCAAAAGAGCATTAATATCTAGGGTTGTCTAATTATATATTGACTGTATGACTCTGCAAAATGAGTGCTTGTTTTTTATATTAGTATTTAAAATATTTATATTTCATAGGATATCACGAGTGACAACTGCTTTGAAACTGAAGAAGATACAGAAGTATTTATATGTTACTTTTATATTTTTTTTTGTCTTTTTTATTTTATTATGTTTGTTAAGAAATATTTTAACAGCTGCTTGCAAAGTATTTTTTCTTTTATGATAGTCATCAGTTTTTAGTTATGATGGAGATTTTAATGGTCATAGATCAGTTTTAGACTTGTCGTTTGAGTAAGTTTATTTTTCATATATCACAAATATATTCAAATGTTTTATATTTTTTTAACAAATGTTTACATTTTAATTTAAGCCAATTTTATTCACTTGAAATGTATCCAGCTTTATCTGAAACATTCGGTCAGTTATACACATTTTTTTTAGTTTGTAGTGAAACTGTATGTTTGTTATATTTTCTGTTTGGATATTATTTTTTATAATTTTAGCTTTTATAATTGCTTTTTTATATCTTGTGAATACATTTAATTCTTTTTAAGAGTGTTGATTTTGTGGTAAATAAAGGTCTACCGAATCAGGTAAAACTGTTTTGTGATCTTACATATAATGTTAAATATAATGTTAAAATATAATGTTAGATAAAATGTTAAAATATAATGTTAAAATATAATGTTAAATATAATGTTAAAATTTGAAATTTAGAATTTTAAAAATTTATCTATTTATTAAATGATCTAAAAAATATATATATCTCTATAATGAATAGCCGATTGAATATTATTATTATTGTTAATAGTGCGCATAGTTACGCATTGTTACGCCTGTTGTTCGTTTTGTTAAATACGGTTCTGCATTATGTAAAATACACTATTTCTTTGCTTCTAGAATTATCTAAGAGCAGTTATATATTCCACGCGGTCATTCGAGTAAAGTCAGCAAGCAAATTGGAGCTGATACACTTATTTTCAAGAAGAATTAATGTTGTTTATTTTTTAAAATAAAAATTTAAATAATTGTTAGTTTGTTATGTATATATATATATATATATATATATATATGTATATCTACATGTATTTTCTCTTAGCAAAAATAATTAAGAATAGAAAAATAAAAAAAATTTCTTCTGGAATTTGTCAAAAGGGTGTTGTGTTATTCTTCATTTTAAGGTATCTAAATATGTATTTATTTATTTATTTTTTAGAATAAGTTTGAACTAAATTGACTGGTAAAATAGTTTTTTTAGTACAATGTTTCTTTGTTAAGAAAACAGTTTTGTTGTTAGTCTTTTTAAAACATTTTAGGCAGTATTTGTTTTATTTTTTAGAGCAGTTAAGAGGAGCTTTTTTAGTAAGTTTAAGTTATTTTCTCAAACATAAGTTAAGGTTTTCGACTTATTTCAGCCTATTTTATATTTCTCTATATCTACATATATATATTCCTTAAGGAAAAATAATAAGGAATAAAAAAATTAAGAAAATTTCTTCTGGAATTTGTCAAAAGAGTGTTGTGTTATGCTTCATTTTAAGGTATCTAAATATGTATTTATTAAAAATTTTTTTAAACTAAGTTTAAAAAAGTTGTTAAAGCAAGGAAATTGTAGAGGTTTATTTTTGTCAATATATACTATAAATTATATAATAATATTGGAGGGAGTAAGTTAAAAAGCATTTTTAAATTTTTAAAAAGAAATAAAAATACTTTTCAATATATATCTGTTTTTTTTTGAGGTAGATTTAAAGTTTCAGGTTTTCAAAATTGTAGATCTTTTTAATGTTTAAATAGACATTAAGTATTTCTAAGTAGACGTTACGTATATATAAAATCTTTTTAAAATTTAATAAGTAATTATTTGTTTAAATAAGTAGTTTATTGTTTATAATTTATTAAGATTTAAATTATTAGAAAATTCATGTTTACAGAGTTGTTATTAATCATTATTGAGTTGTTAAACCAAAGAAATTGTAGAGGTTTATTTATCAAATATATACTATATATATTATATAAAAAATTTTGGTTTTCATATGTTTTCACTAATAAATAGTTCTATATATATATATATATATATATATATATATATATATATATATATATATATATATATATATATATATATATATATATATATATATATATATAGTATATAACTCCTAACACACTATTATATATATATATATATATATATATATATATATATATATATATATATATATATATATATATATATATATTATATATATATATATATATATATGTATATATATATATATATATATATATAATAGTGTGTTAGGAGAAAGAAATTTATAAACCCGCGTTAATAACCTGTTTTCTATCGTACATAATGCATTATTAATGCATTAATAAGTTTTATTACGTGTTTTGTTTAATATTTCCTCCCAACGCATGAACTATGACGTTGTCGCAATTTTTTTTTTTTTTTTTATTAGAAATAAAATAAGTTTTAATAAGTTTTTGCTGATGTGGTTGCAGGTTTTTCTTAACTTCTATCAAATAAACTTAAAAAACCTGTACTACTTTTGATGATGGCAAATTAATTTTATTTTGCATTTGTTTGGTTTCTTTAAATATATTTGTTTTGAGAATTTTTTTTTTTAATTTTTCGAGTATGATTTTTTTAGTTATACAGTTTTTTTATTTTATTGTTAACTTTAGATTAGTAAAAAAAAAGAAATAATTAGTGTTGCTTTGATAAATATGTTTAATGAAAATGATGACATTGAAATGGATGATAGGCTAGAGGTAGTTTTGTATTTACAAGATGATGTAAATGCTATAAGGCGTGTTGAAAATAATCGTAGACGAAATGAAAGAAATAGACTTAGGCGAGATGAAATTAATTGTTTAAAAAATGAAAGAAATAGGCTCGATCGAGATAATGTTAATCGTCGTCAAAATAAAAGAAATAGGCTCGATCGAGATAATGTTAATCATCGCCAAAGAGAAAGAAATAGACTCGATCGAGATAATGTTAATCGTCACCAAAATTAAAGAAATAGGCTCGATCGAGATAATGTTAATCGTCGCCAAATTGAAAGAAATAGGCTGAAAATGCTGGAAATATAGCTGGTAGGGCTGTGTTTTATATTTTATATATTTTGTATGGAGAAATATGTGCAATAGGTGGAAAAATTAATTAATAAATATGAAACTTTTGAACTGGTTGCATTATTGCCCTATATATTTAATAAAATACAAAATATTGCATGTTTAACCCTTATTAATTAACTCTCTCTTTTTTTTTTTTTTAGCATCTTCTGTTTCGAATGAAAATGGTGAGGTTATGCTAATTTTTTTTTAAATAATTGCAAATGTATAATTTTTATTATATTCTTCTATTTGTAACTTTAGATTCCTTATCATTCGAAGATTACCAAAATTATCGCTCCCAACAACCAGAACCTCTCTCAGAGAAGTCTATCAATAAATGGAAACATAATGGCTGAATGGATGAGCCCTCCTTTAAATGGAGGGCTCATCCATACCGGGGTGTTGGGAGACACCGAAGGAAAAACAGCAACCAAAAGGTTGTAAATGTTTTCTATCAGTAGAGATATTTATGACTTTTTAGTTTTTTCTTCGGTTTTTTTTTCTTTTTAATTTTTTAATTTTTTGTTTCAGTGTTTTTTTTTTTAAATTTTGTAATTTTTTTTCAAATATATATTACGTTGTATATTTGATTTGTTTTGATCTTTTTTAATAAAAATTTTACTTGTTTTCTCACGAATTAAACCTGACTTCAAATTTAAAGCCCTCTTAAATACCCCTTCATAAAATTTAAAGTCGAAAGTTGAATTGATTCATTATCCAATTATCATAATATAATGATGCTGCATTCTTTTGTTAAAAACAATTATTTGGTATGTTTCATTTATTGAACTCACTGCTTTTAAAATTTACCAAAACCCAAGGCAATATATTTAGCTATATAAATACAATTTATTTATTTCCATTCCATTCTTCATCTTTTATATTTATAGTTTGGCTACTTGAAGCATTTTATGTTTTGGTTTTTTTATTATGAGTATTTTAAATCCGTTGTGATATCTTTTAAATTAAACTAAAGTTTACTAAAAGCCAACATAAAAAATACGTTTTTGAACAACACCAAAAAGAACAGCTGCATCCCTACAGCAACTGCTGCAGTATCACAATAGGTTACCAAAAGCAGGTATACTGTATTTCAGTTGTTGTTTTTTTTCATATATATCTACTTATCTATATAATACTATAGTACGATTGTTTATATCTCATTCATTTTTTTTTTCTTTATCTTTAAGTGTTAATAATTTTATTCTTTGAATGATTTTAGTGAAACAAGTCGGCTTTTCATTAAAGATATTGGTTTCAAAATTGAACACCATTGGCAAAATGCTTACAAAATTAGGTATTTTTTTAAAATCTGTTTTCTATTTAATACACTTTTTTTTAAATATACTTTTCTAATATACTTTTCTATAACAATCCTACTAATATGGAATCACGTAACTTTTTAAATATGTTTAATTGTCGTCCCTATCGGTAATAAATATTTTAAATTATTTGATATGGTTTTCTTTACAATAGGCTATGCTTAGCTCCTCGGTGCTGTAAATGGTGGCTTCAACTTTGTTTTTTTAAGAAAAATGTGTTTTATATATGCTTCTGTTTTAAAATATTTTCTAACATATTTAACTATATATCATATAAATAAATTTCTTTTAAAGAATTGTAAACTTGATACTTGCTTTTTAACGGATTTTCAAAAAGTGAACAAATATTTTTAACTGTCTTATATGATTTTATCAATTTTATTAAAGCTGAATAATTACTTCAAAAATATTGAGTAAAATCCAATTGCTTTTATTATTAACCTGATCTATACAAAAATTAATGAAATAAAACTAATAATCTAACGCCAAGTTAAGGCAAAATGTATTTTATAAAATTAGTATAAATATGGAGTGGATGTATGCTGAAATAAATATGTTGATACACGTTAGCTATTATAGTAAATCCATATATTCCTTTGTTTTTTTTATAAACAAGTTTCTGCTGGATTACTAATTAAAAAAAAGGTTGGTTTAATAATAATCTTTATCATAATAATATAGGATCCGTTTGCAGGGCTAAGCCCTTATCGGAATTGCGATACATTTTTCAACTTATAGTTTTTCCGGATATCCAACTTCTATGCCTACAAGTTTGGGTGTAATATTTTAAATGTTTTAAAAATATTTAAAAAGTATATTAATAACATTAAAAAGTTTAGGTGCGATAGTGACATATTTTTAAGCTCTTCACTCAGTAAAACGAAAAGTTAAAAAAAAAAGAAACGACTCAGCTTTAAGCAAAATGAAGAGTAGAGTATATTCCCAATATTTACCTAAACAATTTTACGGAATTTGAAAATTTGACATCGATATTCTGTGCATATAATTCAAGTCATTTTTAACTACTACATGGTTGTGATTTGCGCATTCAATGTCTGAACATTGCAAAAGAAATGGTTAACTTTATCTTTAATGAAGCTAAGAGTTCTCTTAAACTAAGAAGCCAAGAATAATAAAAATGAGCTCAACTAAAGAAATGTATAAATAAATTTATATTTCATTAGAGAAAGTAAATAAAGATCAAATTGTTAATAAGGATTTATTTACTACTAACCCGTGTTACGGGTTGTTTTCTGTATAAATAAATTTATATTTTATTAGAGAAAGTAAATAAATATCAAATTGTTAGTAATGATTTACTACTAACCCGTATTACGGGTTGCTTACTGCTAGTATTTATAAATCTGATACAACTAACTTAATAATAAAAACAGCTAAACAAAATTAAATATATTTCAAGATTTATTTATCATTCGACTTTTTTATTTTTAATAAATCTTATCAGTCTGTAAATATTGTTGTACATTAAAAATGTTTGTGTTTAATAAAATTTTAAAACCTGAATTGATGTTTTTGTTTTGATTTGTTGTGTTGTTGTAGTGCAGTATTCAGATGTGTTGTGAAATAATAAGAATTAAGGTAATCTTTTTAGATTCCTATACCTGTAAGAGTCTTACAGGTTCCAGACAATTTAAATGTTAGTGAAGCTTTTTGCACAAAAATTTTGGCAACATTTAAAACTGATAATATAGGACAGATTTGTTGCTCAAACCTTATGATACTGAGTATTGAGAGTATGTTTTTTAATAAAGAAAAGCGTAAGTTCGGAAAAGCTATCGCTGTCAGAAACTCAGTACGTACTGATATGAGACGATTGGCGAACTTGTATGTTATATTTCTGCAACAAAAACAAGTAACAATAACTTTTAAAAGTCTTCATGATATGTTCCCTCGTGTTAATTTTTATGCCTTGAGAGAGGCAATAGAGATATATACTACATCCGATACTTCTACTTTAAAAGCAGGATTAAAGCAAAATTTATTTTATTTACTTAAACGCTCAGCAAAAGTATTGAAAGGTTTATTTCTGGCTCAAGGTCAAGATATTCTTTCCAGTGAAATTGATAAATTTGTAAGCATTCTTGAAATGTGGGAAGACTGCATATTCGGTGATGCTACCTATGAACTGAACAAAAATAAAAATATAAAATTGCGAAAACCATCACAGTTACCTTATGAAGAAGATATATATGTGTTTAGACAGCATATTTTAAAAAGAATAAAAGACCTTACAGACGAGTCTTATGATTTTTTCGATATATAAAGTTTTGTTGAGCTGCGAGACTATGCATGTGCAAGATTGACTTTGTTAAATGGGCGAAGAGGCTTGGTTTTGAATCTTTTTTGTGAAAATTGTTTCAAACTTTTTATGCTTTAGACTCACTTTCCATTGTCACTGTCCATTAAAGGTATAGTTTTAGTTTGAATGTTCTCTAAAAACTAATCTAATTTACTTTTTAGGAGGAGAGCCAGTTCGATTGCAAATTGATGAGTACAATGATGCAGTTAATAATTCATGGATTAAA
>NC_061158.1:61450911-61455371 GCF_022113875.1 Hydra vulgaris
AATTTTTTAAAATGTAAAAAATACAGCAAAATAGTTTATTTAAGGTGTTTACGTAGTTTTTAAATAAGTTTATCTACATTATTTAAGATAGTATAATTTATCAAGAACTTAAGGGTAACACAATTGACATGAGATTCTGGAATGAAATTATGCAGTTGCCATGTCACCTCATGGAGCAATATTGATTACAGTAGAATCTACACAACTGTGCTATTAGGCTTTTATAAAGCTACCATATATTGCAGTAAGAATAATTTTATGCTCAAATGCTTTTATTTTGTTTTAAAAGATGTTTTTCTCGGTCAAAATCATTATACTTTATCATTATTTCTTTATATTATTTCTATTATAATATCTAAACTGATTTTAGCATCTGTTGGTTTGAATTTTAAGTACCCTTAAAAAATTTTGAATAATTTATTGTCTGATGATTGGATGATAAAGTTTTTTTTTTTTAAATTTTATTTTATATCGTAATGGAATTAAATATATATAACCTAAAAGGTATTAATATTAAAAAATAACATAAGGTTCTAAAAGTAGTAATACATTCCCAGAATACACTCTATAGCGAAACCTTGGTGGACCTACATAGTCAGAGCAGTCCTTTATATTGAGTGGACCACTGTAGTTTTCCTCAACAGTTATTTAGTGAATTATTAGTGGAAGCAAACAAAAATGTCAGGCCAATGACTAACAACTAGTAACATATCGAAAAGTTATCGGGTTGCCATTTAAATCAAATGCTTGCATTTAATGTGGATGCTTAAAGGTCCACTTTGAAATCCATGACCAAACTCCAATTAACCACTAAAAAATTCTTTTATAGATCCACTGCAAATCTACAAAAACAGTTTTGATGGGTTATTTTGCAACTGATACTAAGTTTTATTTCACTAACAATTTAGATGACTGCTTCATAAATAAAAAATAGAAGAAGAACTTGAAAGCTAGCTGGTAGATATTTAAACGAAATTTATGTTGAAAATCATTATCAGAAAATTAATTTGTAATCCAGTAGTGTTGCTAATGATTATTGAAGCGTTTTTTATGACAACAATATAAATGTGTTTGATAATGACAATGGTGGTGATAAATATCCTGTTTAAGATAGTAGTTATTATGACAATGATCTTAATGAATATTATTTTACAACAGAAATACTTTTTTAATATTTAATTTCTAGTAATAGTTGCATAAAGAAATTTAAAAGCAAGTTAATTCTGATGTTTGCAGTAATGCTATCCTTCAATAATTTTCAGTTTAGATATTATTTTAAAAAAATGTATTGGTTCTTTGTCACCATGTTTATGCAGATAATAAATCATTTTAATTTCATTATTTTTTACCTTTATTTTATATAGTATTATGCACATATATTTTATCTTTTTTTGATATTTCTTATAAATGTAGATTGTTTTAAAGTTGCACAATAGACTTTTAAAAATTTTTGCCCGATTTTAATTTCTATTATATATTGGATTTTTATTTCTATTATATATATATATATATATATATATATATATATATATATATATATATATATATATATATATATATATATATATATATATATATATATATATATATATATATATATATATATATATATGTGTATATATATATATATATATATATATATATATATATATATGTATTTATATAAACGACTGTGGCTGATATTTGATCAGGGCCGGGGCTGGGTTCAATAAAAAATTGCGGAGGTATATATATATATATATATATATATATATATATATATATATATATATACATATATATATATATATATATATATATATATATATATATATATATATATATATATATATATATATATATATATATATATATATATATTATATATAATAATAATAATAATAATAATTGAAGCTGTGTTCTTGAGAGTTTCAAGAAAGAATCTAACAACTGTAGATGTTAGATTTTAACAACTGTTTTTCGCTAAACTTTTTAAGTTTTTTTTTTAAAATCAATTACTCAATTAGCGTTAACAACTTCACTGTCCAAACGATTCCAATTTTCAACTATACGGTTCGTGAAGAAATGATGCCTCGGCAAAAAAGTTTTGAACATAATGCCTTCGCAACCTTTGATTGTGTCCTCTAGTTAGCCTACCCAATACTTCTGCTTCACGATGCCAAGTGATAGTATCAATTTTGTTCATGAGTTTGTACATTTGGATAAGATCATCTTTTTCCCTTCTATTTGATAAATTTTGTAAGTCCATTTTCTCTAATCTTTGTTCGTAACTGTTTTTTTTTTTTTTGTAGCCAAATTTTGTAGCTTTTTGGTGAATTTTTTCTATTAAGTTTATATCTTTAACAAAATATGGGTTCCACACTTGAAAAGCCTTCTAAGTGTGGCCGAACGAGTGACATATATAACAATTTTGTTGATGTTTCATCTGGATAGAGGATTGCGTGCTTTAACATACCCAATTTTTGATTCGCCTTACTTACCATTTTTTCAATGTGGTCTTCCCATTTTAAATTGTCTGAAATATAAACACCAACGTCTCTTTCCAATGACGTTACTATTAGTCCATGTTGAATAATCTCTGTTTCTGTTGCATTATATTTTAAATTATACTTTATTTTCGGATTATCACGACCAAAATGCATGATTTTACATTTATCTTTATTAAAACTGATAAGCCATCTTTTAGTCCAGTTAAATAAGATGTCAAGATTAAACTGTACAGAGTTATTTATTTTCTTTTTTTCTAGAACTGCAATTTTTTTAAAATCGTCTGCATATAGTTTTGCTTTATTATTCAACTTTTTTGTTAAATCATTTATATAAATTATAAAAAGTAAGGGCGTAAGACCGATCCTTGTGGTACCCCACTAGCAACTGTTTCCCATTCTGATTCAAACAGTCACAAAAAAATCTCTGTTTTTGATTTGCTAAAAAAGCTTTACACCATTGCAACAATTTTCCGACAATATCAAATGACTTTTGTTTCAAGAGCAGCTTGCAATGCGGAACTGAATCAAATGCCTTAGAAAAATCTAAAAAGGCAACATCAACACATTTTCTACAATTTGTTGCTTCTGTTATTATGTCTAATGTCTCGAGAAGGTTTGTTACCTTTTTTTTGGTTTAATGAATCCGTGTTGTTCTGGTATTAATAACTTATTTTCATTTAAATGGTTCATTATTGTATCCTTAACAATACTTTCCATCACTTTACAAACAACAGAGGTCAATGAAATTGGACGGTAGTTACCTCCAATCAACTTATCCCCATTTTTTAAAAATTGGAGTGATATTCGCTTTTAACCAGCTTGAAGGCAATGTTCCAGTTAGAAATGATTGGTTAAATATCATACAGAGTGGTCTAGCTAAACTGTCAGCACACTTAAAAACATTGGATGAATTCTATCGATACCTGGGGACTTGTGCACATATAGATTCAATAATCGTTTTTTAATATCTTTCTCATTATACAATGGGGTTGGGCAAATTTTTTCTGTTATATTTTCACATGTAGGCATATTAGTTAGGCTTTCGTTTATGAATACAGAATTAAAAAACCGATTTAACTGATTAGCAATAACTTGACTGTCAGTTGATACATTGTTTTCAATTGAAATTGCTCTTATATGGTCTTTAGCTTTTAGTTTACTGTTAATATAAGCATAAACTTGTTTTGGATTTTTTTTTGATTCTGTTGCAATTTTATTTTCATATTTTTGTATTGTAATCTTTACAAGTTTTTTAACTAACTTTTTTTTTAGTTTATATGCTTCCTTGAGATCGAAATTTTTGAAATGAGAGGCTTTGTATCGATAACAAAGGTTACGCTTAAGTCGAATTTCGTGTTTTAATTCTTTATTCATCCATAAGGATCTTTTGCTTTCAGTTGTTTTTTGATTAAATGACGGTATGAAATCTTTACAGCCGTATTCAATAGTTCTAATAAAACCTTCATAACACTGATCAACATTAAATCCAGTAAACTCATGACTCCAGTTAAATTTATTTAAATATTTTGAAAATTAATGATAATTTCCTTTCATGTATACTCGCTTTGTAGTAATACTTTCATTTTTGCGATTATGTAATTGATAATTAAAATTAAAATTTAAAAAATGATGATCTCTTTTTGTTTTCACCAAAGGATCCATATGTACCAAGCTGGATATGCGAAAAGGAGAAGATGTAAATTCTAAATCTAATATATTTGTTAATTTTGTGTCATTTAATTGAAATGTTGTTTTTTTTACATGTTGTGTGAGATAACATTCTTCAGTGCATTCTAGAAACTGTCTCTCTTTTTCTCCAATGCAGACACTTTTATAACTAGAATTCCATATACTATTCAAGAATAGAAAATTAAAGTCACCACATATCAAAACGGAAAAAACGCTTTAATAACTCTTGTTTTATTGCGTTAATAAGAAAGAAAAAAAAAAAAAAAATGGCGAAATTTTCAG
>NC_061158.1:61456371-61458871 GCF_022113875.1 Hydra vulgaris
CCATGTGGAACGCCACATGTTATATCTAGCAAATTTGTAGAGGAGGATACATCAATTTGCACAAACTGTTTACGATTGCTCAAATGGCTTTTTAGCAAATTTAGAAAATTTCCGCTGATTCCATAGTTTTTAAGTTTTTGAATAAGAATCTCATGATCTATCGTATCAAAAGCTTTTGATAGATCAATGAAAATGCCAAGAGTAAATTGTGATTTTTCAAACGAATCTGCAATATTTCTAATTAAATGTAGTATTGCGTGTTCAGTGGAATTACTATTTTTAAATCCATATTGACTGGTATTTAATATTTTATTTTTAGAAAGATGATCTTATATTTTATTGTAAAGAATCCTTTCAAAAACTTTTGAAAAACCAGAGAGTACAGAAATTGGACAATAAATAGTTATATTTGATAGTTCCCCTCCTTTTAAAAATTGGTGAAACTTTGTCGATCTTTAGTTGGTCAGGAAATATCCCCTGTTTTATTAAACAACTAAACACTTGGAAAAAAATAGTTTTTATGTTCTCATAAGATGCAATTAAAATGTTACTATTTATTCCATCTGGGCCTTTTGCTTTATTGGTTTTTAGCATTTTGTAAGCACATTCAAATTCTTTCATGGAAATTTCAAAATTATTTAGTACGGAAATTATGGGAAGGGTAAAATAATTTGTTGAGTTAGTTATAATTGTAATATTTTTAGCTAAGTTTGGACCAACAGTTATAAAATAGTTATTTATCTGATTTGCTATATCTTTTAGATTATTTAAAAAAACATCATTGCTTTTAATAACTTTCGGCAAGTTGCTTATTTTACTCTTATAGTTGCCAGTAATTTCATTTAAAATTTGCCACCTGCGCTTTGAGTTATTTGTAAACTTCTATAGTAAGTTTAAGTAGTATTTTTTTTTTTAAGTTTTTTCTTTGACATTCAAAATGCTTCACGTAAGTTTTATAAATCTCCTTATTTTTATCAGTTTTGGACTTTAAATACTTTATATATAATTTTTGTTTAACTTTGGACGATTTTCTAAGTTCTTTTGTAATCCATGGTGACTTAATACTTTTTTTGTAAGACTTACTTCGTATTGAGAAAAGTTTGCGTCATAAACTTCAAAAAATGTTTTAAAGAACGAGTTATAAACTAGATTTGCTTCAGATGAGAAATTTATATGTTTCCAGTGTAGTAATGATAGTTGTTCATTAAACGACATTACATTTGCTTTACTGAAACATTGTTAAAAGAAAACTTAATTTGTTATCGGTACTAACTCAATGTCAATATTTATTGAGAAAAAAATCGGGTAATGATCAGAAACATCACTTTTAATTGAACCCTTTTTGATGGGTTCATTAAAAGTATCCGTTGTCATAATGTTGTCTATTAAGGAAGCAGAATTTGAAGTTACCATTGTTGGTTTATTGATTAACGGAATGCGCCGTTTTTATATAAATATATATTTCGTTTATACATGGTCACATTAACTATTGAAATTTTGCCTAGGCAAACAATTACTCATCTTTCCTAAAAAATACTTACGCAAAACAAAAGCATGCAAGTCAATTAGTTTTGGGCATGGATAAATACGAAATTGCCGAGCCGTTACTCAAGGAAATAAACGCCCTAAATGTATACAAATTAAACATCTTTCGTAACTTGTTATTTATGTTTAAACTTCAAAACAAACCAATTCCAGAAAATTTTTATAAAAACTTCTCTCTTATTAATCATAAATATAAAACAAGACACTCAATAATTAATTACTACATCCAACTAACATCACTCAAAAAGTTTGACTTCTCAATTACATATCGGAACGACGTTTGTGGAACTTGGTCCTTGACGTAAATATAAAAAAAATAAAATCTATTGATATATTTTAAAGAGCTATAAAAAAACACTTACTAAGCTTAAACAATACGTACATTCTTTCATTTTTTTTAAAAGAAAGTATTTATATATAAATGTATTTCGCATGTATATGTATATATATGTATGTATGAATGTATATATGTATATATATATATATATATATATATATATATATATATATATATATGTATATGTATGTATATTTATATGTATATATATGTATATGTATATATAAATGTATATGTATGTATATATATATATATATATATATATATATATATATATATATATATATATATATATATATATATATATATATATATATATATATATATATATATATATATATATATATATATATATATATATATGTGTGTGTGTATGTGTATATATGTATATGTGTATATATATGTATGTATGTGTGTGTTGGATGTATGTATGTACAGTAGCTTTCATAAATTTAGACGCATTCATTTTTTTTTTCATATATGTAAGAAAATACTCCAAATAAAAATAAATTAGACAAGTGCTACCGCTATGTTTGATATATAACTTAAAAGAGGATATGAAACTCTTTTATAGAGTACCTTATTTTTTTTTACAGGATGTTTATTACTTATTCTATA